>PVIR01006369.1:18894-66412 GCA_004026965.1 Petromus typicus
AAAAAAAAAAAAAAAAAAAAAGGAAGGGAAGCAGATGAATTAAAGCCTTGACCTGACTCCTGTTTCTTCCAAATTTCCCTGGGGATACATCGAGTTTAGCTGGAGTGCACAGACATGTGAGGGTGTATTTTAGTAGGTGCACCTCTGTGCACTGCCAAGGAGAATGAGAAAGGATACAGATGATCAGAGCAAGTAGTAAGTTCACTTCATATGTTTTCATTGATTTCTCCCCTCAGAATCATGAACAGAAAAAAATCATGATTTTTCCTTTAAAACTATCAGTGAAGGTGAACATCTCTACATTGTAGTTATATTACACACCGAAGTTGGATTTGAAATATACAAATCAGTAGTGTTACAGGATATTTATAAAATAACTTTAATTTAGAACTTAATCTATAAATTGCAACATAATAGTTATAATACATATCTAAAGTAGAATATTTTTAACACTTCAGTATGTATTCCTTTCAGTATCGCTATCATTAATATCATGGCCATTAGAATTTTGTCTACCACAGAGTTACACAGAATGCAAAGCAACTGAATAATATGGAACTTATTGTGATGAAAGAATGTTAACTTTCTTTGGTTTACTAGAAGCAATAGTACTGAGTGTACTTTTTTAACTTAAAAAACGTAGTGAGAGCATTCCCAACACTTCACCTGCTATCTTTTGCTTTAATGCATAGATGAAAGTGGGAAATAAATGTATGAGCTACAGTTAGTGTGCAATAATAAATTCGATTGATCTGGAATATTTGTAAATCATTATCATTCCAGAAATTATAAAATAATTTCTTCTTAAACTGGTTCTATATTATATTATATTTAACAGAAAGACCAAGAACAAGTTAAGCTTTTATAATTGAAGAATATGAAATACCAGAATCATGAATATTTAGAAGAAAATTAAAAATCTTCATAAATAATAAATGCATTATGGAATAATGCACATAGTTCTCTGTGACTTATTTATCTTTGGATTTAAGGCCAAAAGTAAGAACAGTTTCTCCAACTTTACTCTTTGTCCATCTGGAAAGAAATGTGTGTATCTGATGAAGAAAAATTCAAGTGAAGGATAAAATATTCCATTGAAAATAATTATGAATAATAATATTTCTTCTGATAAATATAATTTAAAAGTATTTTACATGTCCTATATATGTGCATATATAAATATGTGCGATGTAGCAGCCCTGTTCATCTTAGGAAAAAAGAAAATGGATTATGAATTAGATATTTGTCGCTAGGACAAGTATTTTGCTTTCAGTTTAACTGGCAACCTGTGAGAATTTACACTAAGATGAAATAAAAAATACAGGAAAATAGCTGTTGGTACCATAAATAAGTTATAGACAAATTATTGTTCTTCAGTAGTATTTCAATAATTTTTGACAGGTGTAAATGAAAGTTATTTGGAAAAGACTTGGACAACACAACTATCAAAACTAAATTGTTAGCTTAAATAAGTTGTTTATAGAATTTATTACTTTACAGATAAAATGCTTAGTTCTTACTAGATAAGAGGAATAAGTAAAGATTTAAAATATACTTTATTGGGAAAAAATCCTAAGAATATTCTGTATCAATCCCCCCTCCCCATTTGTATTAACTAGCTATAAAAAAAAATTGTTTTTCTGGAAACTTTCTATTATTCATCTTGTCTCTCTTATGGGCTTAAATTTTAATCTTTGAGTCCATCAAAGGATTTGTTTGTCTCATTAAGTTTTGATTAATATTTACTAAACTTTATTTTGTATGTAATATTACAAATTATGACATTAGAACCAAGATGTCTTAATTGAAAAAAAGGAAAAAAATCCTGAATGAGAAAGAAAGTATTGTATAGAAACACATGCAAAACATTTCAATAACTATAGCAGATAAAATGATCACTATGTGATAATCTAAGTAAAAGAAGAGTTCAAGTATTCAAAACTTGTTCATTTATAGGCCATCTGGTGATAGGATTTTTGCAAATGGAAAGGGGATCAAGAGATTGAGGGAGGATGGGAAATGAAAGGGAAAAATTAAGATGCTTTCACAGCGTGTATTAAGTAATCATTATGTGCTACATGTGCTAAATTTTAAAATGAAGAATAATTTAGACAATTTAGGCAAAAGAAGAAACTGGAAGTTGCCGGTAGCTGTCCACAGTGCTGAAAATGTGCACTGTACTGTAGCAGTTTTCTCCTCCACCACACACTTAGTTTCTTTTTCTTCAGCCAAGAGCAGAGCTGCTGTAGTTCTATATTCATATCTGTGATTAATAGTACTCTATAGTTCTATGTATGCAAGGTTAACATAGTATGCGATTAAAATGTAATCCTTGCACTCTGAGAATTGCAGTCTCAGCACTTTGGAAAGTCTCAAGCAGGAGGACTGCAAATTCAAGCCTAGCCTGGGCAACCTAGTCACTTCTGAGATGCTATATCAAAAAAAAAAAAAAAAGACGTAGGTACTGGAGATGTAGCTCAGAGTAAGTGCTCTAGGTTTTAGTGTAAAAAGCTGAAATAAGTAAGTGTACAAATGTGTATGAGGAAAGTTGTTAGAGATTATAGTGGGTCTTTCTATTTTGTTTTCTCTTCCAACTACATTAAAACATATATTTCCTCTTTTGAGTAAAAATTGAATTATCATGTGCAGTTACCTGAGTTTTTTTCTCCTGTATTACTCTGGCTTAGGAAAAACTCTAATAGTCTAGATAAGTCTCTGCTTTTTATACAGGGGAATCACTTTGCTCACTTATGCTTTATTCATATACTAAAAGAACCTCTGTCTTTTTAGCAGGCTTGAGAAGAGTAAGACTTAAAAGAAGCAATGGATGTATTGTACAATCATGGCCACAGTTATGCCCCTCCATTCTATTACATTTTTTGGGAAAGAGTATTATATATTAGTTATAGGGTCTAATTTTACAATATTCTGTATTATAACATTATATAGTTGTTAATATGGTGCCTATCTTTGCATTTTCCTATAGTCACCCCTTTTATGTGATACACTGCATAGTAAGAGTTTGAACATGTCATTACTAAATTCTTGTATTGATGAGCTGCTAATGATTGTAATAAAACATTTAAATGTTAGTAATAGTAATAGAAATTGGTAGATGAAGGATGAAATTCTATAACTTGAGTGAATATTCTTCTAAGGAAAAATATTAGTCAAAAATTTACAGATGATTTGTAATGTAACTTTGCAATTATTAGGTTATCATATATGGACTACACTGTTGCTAGTTGCTAAGGAAAAATAAGACATTTTTATATCAATTATTGGCCAGACCAGTAAGGATATACTTACTGTGTGAGCCCAAACATAGAGACTATCTTTATTACTATGGATGTATCTTTGTGAGTTCTTTGAGAATGCATTACAGTAATAGAAGATACTGAAGAATATACATGCAGTGTTTTTTCTTTATATTTGATATTAAAATCTCATACCAGGAACTCATTGTTTGATATTAAGATCTCATACCAGGAACTCATTGTTGAGCATAAACATCAGTACAGGCAATATTCGACATTCTGAAACCCTAGAAAGTTTTTTTAATTCAAATCTTTATTGGCACATTATTAATACATATTATCATTGCATTCAACCTTGTTTGTACTAGAATATAACATGACTTGATTCTCATTCTCCCCTTTCTCCCACCCACCCTACAACCCTCCACCCACTATATACATAAGCTCTGTTTCTTTTTTTGTATTACTATCACATTCCCTATACCTGCTATCCTTTTAAATATTTTCTGTTTCACAATATCAACTATATTTACTAGAACTCATTTATGTCTTCATTTTCTCATACCAGACAAAAGATATGATATTTACACATCTGTGACCTATTTATTTCAGTTAGGAGGATGTCTTGAACGTGTGTACACCCATGTTTATAGCAGCTCCGCTTGTGATTGCTAAATGTTTGAAACAACCGAAATTTCCATCAACAGGAGACTGGATAAAAAAAGATGTGGTTCTTTTACAGAATGAAGTATTTTTCTGCCATTGAAAATGATGAGATTGCATAATTCAAACTCTAAAAAATTTTAAGAAACACTGATTACTGTTAAATCTAAGGGTTTTGACACAAAGCTGCTTGCGGTGCATCCCATACTAAATTTTAAAAAGTGCCTTTTTGTGAAGGATAACTCAAAGATGATAGTTTGTAGCCATCTATGAATAGATTGCAATAGTTATCAAGTGCCATTTATATTGTTGCTGAAAATAGTGATGTTCTCTAAATATTTTATCATTTTACTATTATTTTAAGTGGATTTCTGATATTCTGAAAACCTGAAGTACATGTTATTTTGCCAAGAGGTTTTTCTCTTCCCCATATATATGCCATTCAAAGGCATAGAGAAGATTCATGAACTGAACTGAACTGTCTAGTAATGGAAGTGTAGCTGAGAGACTAATTACAATTTGGAATCATTCACAAATTGAGCTTATATAAATCTACTCCTTTTTTCAAACATACATTGGGTTAATTTGGTAAAACAATCAAAATAAATTCGTATTACAAATTTCAAAGATAGTACTTATCTCTGTCACTTTCCCCAAAATGTGGCTATATTATCTGTTCTATTATTTTGCTAGAAAGTGAATTTTATGCGCTATATCATTGCTATTTCCATAATGCTAATCTTTCTTAAAGTAGAGCAAGATATAAGAATTTTTCTTGTTGGTGAATATCTCCTTCAAGAACTGAGAATATAGGGCCTGGGAGTTAGCTCAGTGGTTCTGGCGCCTGTCTTGCAAGCGCAAGGGCCCGGGTTCGATTCTCCAACAACCACATACCATACTGGGCGTGGAGACTCACGCCCAGCAGCAACCAGTACCACATACCACAGTGCCAGGCGTGGTGGCTCATGCCTGTAATCCCAGCACATGCAAGGCAGAGGCAGGAGGATGTGCGTGAGTTCGAGGCTGATGTGATGTGAGTTTGAGGCTGAGCTTGGGGCCAGCCTGAACCACAAAGTGACACCGTGTCTCAAAAAAAAAAAAAAAAAAAAAAAAAAGAACTGAGAATATAAATAATGTGAAATCAGGTTACAAAGAATCATTTTCAAATTCTGCTGGAAATACTTTCAATTTATTTTTCATATCATACATTTCTTTAAAATGTTAGCACAACCTGATATATATTTTTTCCATTGGCCATTTAACATAGCTCCAGTATTGTACCAAGTCCACCTTAATTATGCTGGAATGCAATTCTAGTGAAAACTCTGAAATTAATGAGAAGTGAGTTTGGGGTGGAGAGTTCAGAGAAATTTTTTGGTAAGATTTTAAAGCAACAGAAAAGTAATGATCACACAAAAGGACTTCTGTGGTTATATGGAAGTGGTAGATTGCCCTGTGCCATGTAGATGGTCAAGCATATGCTTTCAAGCTTTTAGGGTCCCAGAGCAGTGCTGCGTCCTATACAAAATGACGAGTATGGCTGCAAATTCAACTGTCATTACAAATCAGCAGCTTCCGAGATTAATCTTCGCATTTGGTTTCACCTACCTGTCAGCACCTACAGGTGATGATAGATGTTCTGACACATCACAGCAATTCTCTAGATTTAAGTCCATTATTTCAACTTAAAACTTAGAAATTCCATTTGATACTCTTCTTACTCTGTCAAACAGTGTTAAGAAGAAGCTACCATGCTCCATGGCTCTTACATTTCTCATTTAAAACAATGTTCTGTGTACTTGCTTCAGGCTGCCATAGCAAAGCATCACAAAGCCCAAAATAGCTCAGAGCAACAGATTTGTGTTGAGCCTTAGTTCTGGAGGTTAAAAGGCCAAAATAAAAGTGTTGGAAGGAAGTGCTCCTTGGTGAAATCTATAGGAAACTTTTTTTGTTGCTTGTTTGTAGCATCTTGTGACTTACTGGAAATATTCCGTGTTGTCTGACATATCATATAATGGTCTACAACTTCCTTTTTTAGTGACTGTTTCTGTTAATTTGACAAGAAGCTATATGTACAGAACCTAAAAGAAAAGGGTTTATTTGCTAACAGTTTCAGAGGGTTCAGTCCATGGCTAGCTGGCTTCACTGCAGCAATGGCTGAGCAGAAGGGCCTATTGGAGAAGAGCTACACAATCCAAATAAACCAGCAAAGACAAATAGAGACAGACAGACAGATGGACAGACATACAGACAGTGAGGAAGATAGAGTGAAAAAGAGTGAGAGATCTAGAGATGGAGTGGGGAGAGACAGAGAGAGAGAGAGAGAGAGAGTCCAAAGGTAGGCCTGAACGACCCAATGGGCCCCACCTTATAACAAAAAAATCAGTTGTGAATTTATCAGTAGGTTCATTCACAGACGATCTTAGGACCCCCTATAGTCAAATCACTTTCTGAAAATCTCACCTTTGTATACAAGAGACTTTGGGGTCATTTTAGGTCAAAATCATAATGCCACATTATTGTTACATGAATTCTTTCTCTGTGGATTTCCTTCTGCACATGATGCCAGTCATATTAACTAAGGGCTCACTTTAATTAGGTTTAACTTCATTTAATTAACCAGTTCAATAGGCATTTTCTTTATTTTCAAAAAGTTTACATATTAGTTATTTTGGGTATGGGCTTTCTTGGAGTATTTATTTCAGCCAATAGCACATTATTCTTCTTCCTACTGATACAACTCCATAGTTCCTAGGGTTCTGATAAACTCAAGTGATTATTTGTCAATGGCTTTTCTTTACAAGTAAAATATTTTAATTATTGACTATAAATTTTCATTATAAATTTTACATTACCCAAGATAGATAATAACTCCTTTATTTTTCACATTTGTCTTTATGGATTCTGCATTTCATTCAGGGTGTTAGGTTTGTTGACAAGAAAATTTTTTTGTTGTTACTGCTACAACTGGTGTCACCTTAGGCTCTTAAAAGGGAAATAACTTATTGTTAACATATTCAGAAGCCAACAGAATAAAAGTGATGTCTAGATAGTATCTTGTTAATGAGCCAGAGGTATAAAAATATTAAGAATTCAGCTAATGTTACACTGGAGAGGCATTTACTTAAGAAGTTCCATAGTTGTGTGTGAAGGTGAATCTTTTCTCCTGTTAATGATACCATGAATTTATTCTCCCCAGCATTTTAAATTATTTTTTAAGACTTGTTTTCTAGACAAGGTGTTTTTGCAATATGTTTTGGCTTTTATGAGCAGGGAAGAGAAAAATTATCAGCTTTTACATTTTAACTCTTTTAATTCTCGTTTCTCTGTGTCTCTCTGCCTCTGTCTTTCTCTTATCTGACTTATTCTTCTCTGAATATTTTCTCACCTGCAGGATTGCATCCAGTGTTCCACCTCATCTTCAGAATCAGTTTTCTCCTTAACACTGTTCATATATTCAGTTACCAAGTTTTGCTTTCCAGATCCTTTCATGACTTATTATATGGAAAACATGAGGCAAAAGTTGACAGATTTCTTTGCACTGTGTCTTCTCAGGATTGCCACATTTGTTCTTTGAGGTCATTTGAAAAGAGTTGAAAGGAGCTGAGGGGAGAGCAGGATGAAAGATTGTGAAAAGAAGCAGAAGATCAAGGCATCAGTATTTTCTGTCAGAAACAACACAAAGATATGGAAACAGATTCAAGGAAAGTAAGTGTTGTGCTCCAAATAAAACTAATTAGAATGGTAAATTTAAAACATGGATCTGAGATAAATTGCAATATTAGTTTTTTTCTGTTAAAGGGTTTCCTCCAGTTAACAAAGTATGCAAATTTTGAGATGACACTTAAAATAATGCAGTGAAACAACATGCAGTATTATTGTCATGATATCACTTCTTCCAAATTGGTTTACACCACGAATGCAGTGAAAAGTAAATATCAGCAAGTTATGGGTGGATATTAATAAATTGCACAGATTCCAAAGTATGTAGAGAAATGGCATAGATCTAAAAGAGTCCACTCAATATTGAAGAAGAAGATCAAAGGAAGGAGACTAAGACTAATGGAACTGAAGTCTCACTACAGAGCTACACTATTCAGGACAGTATACTCGATGGAGCAATAGAGAAATAGGCAAATTAGAGCACAATCCATAGCCTGCAAGTAGACTCATGCAAATATAGATGGTTGATCTTTGACAAAAGAATGAAGGCCATGAAATGGACTGATGACAGCTTTCAAAGGGTGCTGGAACAGCAGGACATCCAGTCGCAATACTTTTAAAGAAATGAATCTAAAAAGAAGCTTGAGCCTTTCACAAACAACTCAAAATGGTTTACAAATCTAAATGTAAAATGTGCAATTCAATCAGTTCTGAACTCAGTCATCTTTTTTCACATTACATGCTCCTGCTCTAGGTAATTTCAGGAGTAACCAGGATTCTTAGAAGATAACATGTTAGAAAATATAGGTGACTTGATAAGATAGGAACTTCCTAAAGCACCAAAAGCACTATCTGGAGAGAAAATGTAAATTAACTCAACTTCATCAATATTGACAACTGCTCTGTAAATGTCATCGTCAAGGAAATAAAAAGATAACATAAACTGGGAAAAATATCTTTGCAAAATGTATTATTTGTCAAGGGACTGGTACAGTCTAAAAGTGAAGTTAAAGCAACTTGGACCAGAGGAGTGCAATGTTGTAGCAGACTTTACAAATATACATTTTAGAGTAGCCTTAGATATTTCTACCACATACAGAATATCATACCATATGATTTCAAGCAAGGTAGTTAAGTGAGCCTGCATAGACCATAGAGAGATGCATGACCAGGGGTGACCCTGATCAGGAAGTCCTCTGTGAACATATGCCTTAAAATGGTGACCAAGCTCACATGTTCTCTCTGTGCACTTCCACTGGTTTCTTTTGAGTTAACAGACTAGTTCATTACCTTTATTCACAAACATTATTTACTTTTTCCTTGCTTAAATTTTTGTCTAAATTCTTTCATTTACTACACATATTTATGGAAAAGTCAAGTATTTGTATATGTACATTCTCAGACCATCTTTTTTCTTAGCATTCCACAACCCTCCTCCAGATATGGATGATTTTATATTCCCACAATTTCCACAGGATATTCACCCTCACCTCAGTTTTTGTGTCAGCATCTCCTAAATTACTGTCTATCTTTTCAGTGGAAGAACAGCTCTGAACTAGTCATCTTTTCCTATTACATGTTCCTTCTGTAGCCAATCTCACTAGTGAATTTTAATTCTTGAATATGTATTGAGGTCTTCCACCTGTTGACCTAGATGTGATGTTTCAATTCTTCGGATGCACTTCCATTTTCTATGTCCAAGTCCCAGTCAATTCAAACTCAGTGCACATAATCAAATATTCATATTCTCCCTCTCTCCATGTTCTAATATGCTAACCATGAAAATGGATTTAACATTTCTTCTTAATGACAAGTTGTCCCTCTTTAGGTAAAATATTATTTTGTATCTAAAATGTTGCTTAAATATCACCTTTTTTATCTGCACTTGTACACATTTTCACCTGAATGGCAGCATTCAATGTGTAAGGTGTGTGTGTGTGTGTGTGTGTGTGTGTGTGTGTGTGTGTGTGTGTGTTTTGCTAATGCTGTCTTCCTTTGTTACCACTCTTGTATAGTTGCCAAAATGATCTTTTTCTTCTTTTTATAGCAACTCACGAGTAAAGTGGGATTTCATTACAGTCTGCATTTAGATTTTTTTGATGATTAGCACTAGTGAGGGCAGACATTTTATTTTATATATCTGCCCATTTGTGCACTTTCCTTTGAAAGGTATCTGCTCAAGTATGTCACCTACTTTTTAGACAGATACTTTACTTTTTCTGCTTTTGAACTGTAGGAATTCCTCATAGGTTTTGAAGAGTAGCAAAGCATATTACACACATGGTTCACAGATATTTTCTCACGTTACCTGGGTTACCTTTTTTTTTTTAACCTTGGTGACTATTTTCTTTGATCTGTAGTAGTATTTTCTTTTTCAGATACAATCACACTTGTATGCTGGATTTCTTTTAGAACTATTTCTTCTGGCAGGTAGTTATTAAATCATTGTGTAAGGGTGCAAGAATGGGACCTTCTGGTCTATAAGTTTGCTAATGTTCACAAAATTATGCAGTTTTGACTAGTATTTCTTTGATAAGTAGTGATTTTGACTATATTTCCTATACTATATGCCTTTTGTATATCTTTGGAAAATGCTTTGGTCATTTTCTGAGTTATTTTGTTTTCTTAAATACTAATTTGTAAGCGTTAGTCACATATTTTGGATATTAATCCCTAGTCTGATACACATTTTGGTAATGCTTTCCTTTAATCTATAAATTGCCTTTCATTTTCTTTGATTATTTCCAACGTTATTTATTGGCTTTTTAGCTAGATATAATTTCCTAGCTTATTTTTATTTTTATTTCCTATGATTTTAGTGTAATATCAATAAAATCAGTGTCAAAAGCAATGTCATGAGAAATTTCACCTATATTATTTTCTAGGAGTGTTCTAGTTTCAGACTTTATACTAAAGTCTTTGATTCATTTAAATATATGTGGTATTACAATGGTCTAGTTTTGGTAATGTTGTAAAAATTCAAACAATGTTGTAAAAATACAAAACTAAACTGAATTGGAAAAAAATGTTTATATAAGCACTCACTGGTATAATTCTAAATCAAGAACTATCAAAAGCAAGTTTTTATTCTGTTAGTGATGTAGTTCTTTCCACTATTAGATGAAATATAGTGGCTGCTGATATATTTTATCAAGTAGCGTAAGTATGAGCTCTTCCATGCAGTGCTCCAACTAAGTCTTTGGATAGGTGAGGCCAGTGAGAGGTCCTGGGGTTACCAAGGATGTGCATCAAAAAGCTCCCTCTGATTTATGCCTGGAGAAATGAGCAACCCTTGAACATGATAACCTGCAGTGATATGTTAGTGCTGCCTTTGCTTGAGACCCAAACAAACTATGTCATCTAATCTTGAACTGAATTCCAAAACTTGAGCCAAAATGAACTTTCCTTTATGTCAAGTTGACTATGTCAGGTGTTTCTTTATAATATACAACTGACTAATATAATCCCTAAAACTGTTCTTTCTTAGTTTTCCACTTCACAAATATTTACCGAATACCCCCTCCATGCCAGGAAATATACCACTAGATCCAAACTCTAAAAAGGTTTGGATTTTCACTGTGTCTTCCAAAGATTTTCTTTCCCTGCTCCAAAACCTTTTCTCATTCAATATATCCTTTCCTCAGAATATTCAATGACTACTTAATAAGTTCATTTCCTTTGCAAAATGCTGACAAAATACAACAGATAGATGTACCCTCAAGTCATTTAGAGGTTAATGGGCAAAACCTACCACTTAAATAGACTTTTAAAAGTGCAAGTGTCAAGTTTTATTACAATATAAGGTAATATTTTTTGACACTCAGCAGAAGAGAAGCAAATCAGATAGAATGAATGTTATCAGAGGGGAGAGTTTGGTCAATGATTAGTGCTGTGGCTGGTGTTTAGATGCTTCCAAAAACCTTGTGCAGTCACAGGTTGGACATTTTCTGGAATTGATTCACAGTGCAAATCTACTCTCAAGGGTGTTAGGATTAATGGTGTGAGTGCTCTCTGCCCTAGGCAGTCTGGATAAGATAAAGAACAGAAAGACTGTAGAGAGTCTCTCCCTCTCTCCCATTGCTTTTGGTACTGTCTGGACACCATAGACTATTTCTCCTCTGTGAGATCACTCTACCTTGGAGTGAGCCGACCATGAAATGAAACCTCTACAAACTGTGAGCTAGCTGAACCCTTTCCCCTTTAACTTTGAGTGTCAGGCGTATCATCTCAGTAATGAGGAAATATATTAAGAGGAGTCCTAAGAAGTAACATGTCTTTTTTTAATTGTACCCTGGGGTACATCTAAATAATGATAATTTACTGCATATTTCTAAATGCTAGAAGTGATTTTGACAACAAAATTACAATTTTATGTGAACATAGGTCAAGCTGTTTAATCATTACACAGTGTATAAAGTAATGAAACATTACAGAGTATATCCTAGATAAGCATTTTTTTTTTTTTGAGACAAAGTCTTGCTTTGCAATTCAAGATGGGCCTGCACTCAGCCTTGAGCTCACAGCAGTCCTCCTTTCTCTGCCTCCCAAGTCCTGGGATTACAGGCATGAACCATCATTTCTGGCACTATAGTATGTGCTACTGATTGTTGGTGGGCATGAGTCTCCATGCCCAGCATTATTGTATGCAGTTACTGGGGATCAAACCTGGCAATTTGCACTTGCAAGGCAAGCACCAGAGCCAATGAGCTAAATCCCTGGTCCTATAAACACAATTTTTGTGCTTTTATTTATCATTAAAAATTTGAGGGGAATATTAACCAATATAAAGTCGAGCTTGAAATATGAAGGATAAAAACAAGTTAATCCTATATGTGAGATGAGACTGGATATCAGATATGGACAGAAGGTGACCAGTAGTAGTAAAACTGGGAGGAAAATGTTACAGATGGAGGAGAAATGTGAACAGCATCTGTTGGCCAAGAGCTGATGGGGTGTTTTCTGATAATTTAGATAATTCTTTAATGATAATTATTAGATTACCATGTGAATTAGTGTTAAAATAATGAGAGCAAGGAGATAATCCAACACCAGATCATGCTGAAGAATTATAGTAAACAGTTACATATTTTCTTTGAGTCCAGGGGAGATATATATATAATATTTATAAATATTTATATTAATATATTATTTACATATTTATAAATAATTTATAATATATTATATTTATTTTATTTTATTTTTTTCTTTGAGACAAGGTCTCACTCAGTAGTTCAGTCTGGCCCTGAGCCCAGCCTCAAACTCAGAGATATCCTCCTGTCTCTGCCTCCCAAGTGCTGGGATTACAGGCATGAGTCACCACACTCAGCACTGGTCTGTGGTACTGATTGCTGGTTGGCGTAGCGCACCTGGAATTGTTGTATGTGGTTACCAGATCAAATCAGGCCCTTTCACTTGCAATGTAGGTCCCAGAACAACTTAGCTAAATCTCCAGCCTTACATAACTATATTCTAGTCTTGGAAAGATCATCAGACAAGAATTGCCTACATGATATGGGAATGAAAAAAGTGAGAGGACGTGGAAAGAGAGGAGGAAAGGAGAGGGAGAGTCAAGATAAGCTATCATGGTGGCTTCAATTACGTTATTCACTAAGGCTTGAAATTATGGATATCATTGTCCACTTTTATAATATCATTTAACTTTTATTCTTTACTTAAGTCCATGCAAGAACCATACAGTTTTTGTCATATATTTGTCATATAGCCTCTATATATCAAAGAAAGCTAGAATATATGAGATCAAGCAATATTTTGAATATATAAATTGTTGATAGAATATTCATATGAGAGATGAAACAAGAAAAGATGATTGGATACATGTAGGAACAGAAAAAGCTGTAGTAAAGTCTCCGGTTTGGCTTCATCTGGCAGATAGGTAAGGTCACTAGTAAATGAGAAAGGTAGTGGATTGAAGGAATAGGTTTAGCAAAGGAGAAAACAAATACAATTTGGGGAATGTTGAGCTTATGATAACTGAGCAATTCTAACAGAATCCTATGAAATCTCAAATACAGAGGACTTGATTTGAAAAGCGGTCAGTTAGTAACAATTGCTTCTATTCATATAGTAGTTAAATGTTAAAATCCTGGTTCTCAGGAATTTACATATAGTAAAAAGTTGATATAACAATGTTATCAAGTTGACATAATATTATTAGTCTCCACATACTTAATTTGATATTTACTGAAGTGAAATTTTTTGTCTAAGTTCCTACAGTTAGCAAAAAATGGAGCTGTGATTTGAACTCTTGCCTTTCTAACTTCTGTATCACATACCTTTAACACCATTCTATGAGAGAAATGGAAAGACAGACAGTCAGATTGAAGCAGAGTTAGAGACAGACAGAGACAAGGATAGAGACAGAGAACTCACAAAAAACAGAGACAGACTGAGGAAAGCTTAGGCACAAAATACCACAAAAAACTAAAAAAGACCAAATGTCAAATATTAAAGTCATTTATGGTATCAAAACCTTGTAAAAAATGATGTAAGAAATGCACTCAATTTTTTTTTCTCAAAAAAGTAATCAGTGACCATCAAAAAACCAAATTCAGTGGAGTAATAGAGAAAGAAACATATGCTTGGAATTGTTCAGTAGGGATAGATGTAATAATACAAATGTAGAAAAGTAAATATTATACCTTAAACAGAAGAATTCAAGGACAAGATTTGAGCTTAAGATAAAATTTAAGAAGAACTTACGTATATGGTATTGTTTGTATGTAAAGAAAGAGCTAATGATGTTTGGGTGCTGATAGAAGCCAAAAGAAACAAATAAACTTAAATGATGTGTGTGTGTGTGTGTGTGTGTGCGTGTGTGTGTGTGTGTGTGTGTGTGTGTGTGTGTGTGTGTGTGTACGTGCGCGGGTGCACGTGTGTGCACGTTGGGAGAGAACTTCCTTAAGAAAAAGGTGCAAAGCCTCAGTGGAGATGGATGTATAAAAAATCAGAAATGTGAAGGTAAAAAAATAGAAACTTATTTTTGATAACTTTAAATTTACTCTGTAAACAGAAGAACAACCCATATTTTGAAAGCAAAAGCATAGAAAGTAGAAAGATGGAGACAAAGAGAGAACTGAGAAAGCAGTTCATTTGTTCAGCTAGTCAGCGCTATAATGGAATACCTGACACACATTCCTTCTAAAGAGGCAGAAATGTTTCATAGTTGACAAATTCAGGCACAGTTTCACTGCAGTCTAGTGTTTGCCCCAAATGAGGTAAAAACTTTACATGGTAGGATACTTTGTAGCTAAGCTCTTTTGCACGTGCTGAGGTTCGTGAGATGAGAAGCGTGAGTAGATCAGAGAACAGAGAGGCATTAACTCCGTCATGATCTGGAAGCAGCATGAAAAAATTTAAGGGAAGCAAATCCATTTTCTTCTCCTCTCTCTAGAGTGTGGGGTTTCGAAGAAGGAGCGTGTTTAAATGAGAGGGGATATTAGTTGAATTTATCATGAGAAACAAAATCGTGTGTGTGTGTGTGTGTGGGGGGTGTAACTGTAAGGCACTGCCTCATGTAATAATGGAAGCTAAGAAGTAATGAACTCTCTGGTTGGTGAACTAGTGCTCAGAGATGATAATACAGTTATAATCTCAATGAGAAGAGCAATAAAGTGCAAATTTGCCCTTACTTAGCCTTCTTTATCTGGCCACACCTTCAGTAGCTTAGAGCAGTCCCACCGCACCATGGAAAGAATTCTGTATTAGTCCATCTATCTAGACAAAGAATCTTCTCATCCTGACACCTTCACTCAGACGTCCCCAGAATACTGTTTAAACAAATAACTGGGAAATGGGAAAAATGAGAATCAAGATATATCATGTACAGATACAGATTCCCAATGAAGAGTGTAATCATAATCTATGCTTGATGTGTACCAATAAACTCAATGTATTAAAACTAACGAACAATGAAACAAATAACTGGACACAGGGTGGCCCACTCAAGTTGACACTTAAAATTTAACCAGCACAGAAGGGAGTGAGAGAATCTGTGAACTTAGAGGAAAACTGAATATTGTTAGGGAAAATAGGGTTAATAAAGTTTTCAGGGAAGAAATGGAGAATGCACTGGCACTTTTTTTTCTAGTTTTGAAGTTCAAAATTGTGTTTTCTGGCAAATATGAGAATTAATGTTAGATTTTGGGAAGTAAGAGAGTGTTAGTCTTTACACTTAGGAAGAAACATGATCAAAGAGAAGACAGAAGCCTGAAGAAGTAGTTGTAAGATAGCAATAGAGACCAACTGATCAATATAAAGTACCCTAAAGAAACCAACATAAAACAAAAAAACAATTCCATCAAAATGAGTTTAGGTGTAACTTACAAAGTTATCATAGTCACTGTGTGAGAATATAGGATCCCTAAAAATGACATCACATTTCTTCATCTATACAAGATTCAAACTAAATTAAGGTATATGTGTTTTTTGAATAAATTTTCCATTCTCAAGGTTGAATGCTTACCTTTCTTAAATATAATATGTACATCCTACCAACAAAAATTTATATCTAAATACAGCTTGATTTATGTTTTATCTGTCTTTGGCAAACTGAACTCTAGCAATCATCAGGCTGAGCTGATTCTTTGGCTTAGAGTCTGAAAAGGCTGAAATCACTGTTGACACAGGGGCAGTGCTGTTTGGAGGTTCTGGGAAGAAAGAATAGTGTCATGTCAAAGAAATTTTCTCTTTCTTTTCTTTTTTTTTGAGATTCTTTTTGTTACTATTCTGTCATAAAAATTTATCATGGATGATATCTTCTACTCTTGAAAGGTAAACTATAATTTTTTCAATACTGATCAGACATTTTCCCATCATCACATTGATATGAAAATCTTAAAGGGAAAATGTTTGGAGAACAAATATTCATATGATTGAGAGCATTTTGTATTTAATTCAAGGCACTTGTTGTTAACAAAGAATTATAAGAATAGACAGAAAGCATAAACATCTTTGAAAAGTCTTTAAGATTTTTAGTAAGAGACATTGTGTATTAATGTTGCTGTAACAAATTACTGCAAACCTCATGGTTTAATGCAACACATATTTTTGTTATAGTTCTGGAAGTCAGGAATGCAAAATGCTTTTCATGGAATGTGAGTGTTGTTCATTACTATAACCCCCAGGCCAAACACTGCTGATACTCTATAAATTGTTCATAATGGGCTCTGCTTACCACATATATATCAATGTATGTATCTCCTTTTAAATCCTAATAATGTTTTCTTTATGACATACATGGAGAGACAACCTTAAAATTTTTATGATATAAATTAGGTAATTTATGACCAATGCTAAGAACCTGAACCTCAGTTTTTATATTAGTGAAGTACCAATGAGCTAATAAATAATTCACTGATTGTTGGGAGGGTTACAAGAAGTTTTATATAGTTTACTATGTGCACAGCAGCTGTCTCATGGGGGATACTCTCAAATGGTAACTTTTAGTGAATTTGTGCATAATATAGCCATCTTCTATTTGTTGGTTTACACAGCATATGTATAATATCTTTCCTGGCAAGGATTTGTTATGTGAGTTAACAACTTACTTCTGGACTACAGCTTTAAAGCAACACACCATTATCTCCTAGGCTATAGTTCAGAAGTATGGGCAGGCTGAGCTGATTCTTTGGCTTAGAGTCTGAAAAGGCTGAAATCACTGTTGACACAGGGGCAGTGCTGTTTGGAGGTTCTGGGAAGAAAGAATTCATGTGGAGGTCACCGTGGGTCTCTCAGTTCCTCGCAGTTACTAGACTAACGTCCCTCTTTTCCTGTTGCTCAGCTGGCCTTTGCTTCTCATGGCTGCTGTCTTTCTTTTTCATGGCCTGTTCCATCTGCAAACCACGGAAGACATGCTGGAGCATTATCTTTCTTATTTCTTCTTCTAATATCAGCCAGAGAAAATTGTTTTTATTGAAGGCTATAAAGTATAGATGAGATCAGGTCTCCATAGATGATCTCATTTTCATGAAGTCAGCAATGACACAAAGTAAGTCATGAAGGTGATATCATAATATATTCACAGGCCCCGTGGATTAGCATGAGAAGCCTCTGTGGAGATCAGTGTAGAGATTCCTCAAAGACTAGGATTGAAGGTCCCATTTGACCTGGCCCTTGCTCTGCTAGGCATATACACAAAGGGATTAAGAGTCATTTTACAGTGACATGTGTGCACCCATGTTTATAGCAGCTCAGTTTGTGATTGCTAAGTCTTGGAAACAACCAAAATGTCCATCAACTGGAGACTGGATAAAGAAGATGTGCTTTTTTTATAGAGTGGAGTATTTCTCTGCCATTAAAAATGATAAGACTGAGTCATTCATACTCAAATGGATGTACCTTGAGGATGTACTCATATGAAAAATAAATAGGTCACAGATGTGTAAATATCATATATTTTCTCTGGTATAAGAAAATGAAGTTGAAAATGAGTTGTAGTATGCATAACTGATATTGTGAAGTAGAAAACATTTCAATGGAAAGAGTGTAGGAGTAAATAACAAGGGGGAAATGAATGTGTTAATAATAAAGAAAAAAGAAAACAAAGATTGTATATATAGGGGTTGGGGGGGGAGAAAGGGACAAAATGAGAATCAAGTCATGTTATATTCTGGTACAAACTCTTAATGTTGAATGCAATTATGTTGTATATTCATTAAAAAAAAAGAAAGAAATTTTGGGAACCTGTTGAGCATTCCAGTTCAAATCCTATATATGTAATGCAGGTTCTATCTTTCAGAGTATTGACAGAGACTCCTCCAGACCTGGAATACATAAAGAACCATGCTCTCCTGTGTATTGGGACATGTTGCCAGGGTCTAGAGACATTCTCTAGGAATTGAAGGCAGTGCTCAAGCAAGAGCCAGTGCTAAGGGGGGGGTCCCTCTTACAGTCAGAAACAAAAGAGTTGGAATTCTTCCACCAACCATGGAAGATGGAAAAGCCTTGACACCTCGACTGACACTCTTGACCTTGTGAGACTGAGTGGTACTTCGATTCTTGATCCACAGACACCAGGAAATCATAAGTATATTTTTGTCACTAATTTGTGATAACTTGTTACACAGCAACAGAAAACTAACATATGGCCTTTGCCAGTGGAGATTCTGATTGAGCAAGTCTGGGGTCAAAATGAGGAGTTTGCAGTTTAATCAATAAAGGCTAAGTTTGGTGCTGATAGTCTCTTGATTAGTTCGAGAAACACTGAATTTATTACACTATTCTCTTTTATTAAGATGCAGGAGAAGACAATCATGGTGATTTTGTGCCTGGGAGAACTGCATGTCTCCTAAGTTTTTATTCCTTCATTTCCTCCAGAACAACATTACTCAGTGAAAGTAGCTTAAAGTCTGTAATAACCTAAGAAAGACCCCAGAGCAAGAGAATCTACACAATCCATGGCAATCAAGACATAAAACAGCTTGTTTTCTCCAAAGATTGGGTAATTCAATCATCCTCCAGAAGGCCACCAGCAGGAGAATGATAGAAATGACATATTTGCTGTTCAAGGAAGAAAAAAAATTGTAATTGGAAGGAAATAAGACAAGATGTTCACAGAAAAAGGAGAAAATATCTGCTGGTTTTAAACATTGTGTGCTAGTTTACTCATATGTAAGTGACAAATCTCTGTTTTCATCTTCACAATTGAAGCTTGGTTAGAATTTAACCTGAAAAGTTTTTACATTCAATAAGACACTGAATATTTATTTTTTAATACCTAGGGATAGATCTATGAACTATAAAAGTTGGTCACTTTAGCAGAATGAGGAGCCATTTATCACTCCAGGAACCTAATAACTGATTTCCTGGGAAACAGTACTGAACACAGGAATTGCAGTTATAACTCCAGCCCATACATTCTGGCATTCAGGGACAAATTCGATTTTGTGATTAGCAAGCAAACTGCATAGCCTGTGCTTATGGGACTATCCATTTTTGAAGTAGCTTTGGTGCTTTGGTCTGTAAAGTCCTTTACAGGCTATATGAATCACAATTTCTTACCCAAAGTATACTTTTTACATCACTGAAGAATCAATATAGATAATTTTACATTGAGGGAAATACTTAGTACTGTGTTTATAGTGAATCTTTTAAGTCATTATGGTTTTGAGTACAGAGGATAAAACATCAAATTTAAATGTGTCTTTAAATATGTATAGGAAATACTTTCTGTCTATCACTGATATCATTTGAGATTGGAACTTAATATTGATGTATTTATTCAAAAAACAGTTTCATAGCTACTAAAGGTAAGGAAAAACCTGAGTTCCAATCACAGTTTTGAAACAGTGGTCCAGACATTGGGGGCATTGATTAAAAATAACTACTAAAAGTAACTGAAAACGTTTTATGGAAACTGACATATATTACTAGTAATGTTTGTTGACTGGAATTTTAGGATTTGCAAGGCAAGATTAGAAAAGCCTCACCCAGGATATGAAACTCTCTCTGGCCTACACGTTGCCAAAATTAAACCTGGGCCCAAGTCAGTATGGAGCTTGCTTTGGTGGACCCAGGAAACTGGAAGTGCTTTTTCATTAAGAGATTAGGACTGAGTATGCACTACAATCTCCAAATGACCTACTAAGCCTGAAGTGTAGCCCATTGTAGAAAAACAAAATGGTCTGCTGAACTCTGTGCTGGTAATAAATGGGGAAATTTCTTGAGAACCATGTGGCTCAGAAATTGATAGAATCTGCAGTGTAAAAGCTGCTCTTGAGTTTGCATGAGAAAAGGTCACAGACTTCAAGTGGTTTAAAAATCAGAAGTTTATTATTTCACAGTTCGGGGAGCTAAAAGTCTGAAATCAAGAAATCAGCAGGATTATGGATTTTGAGAGCTATGAAAGTTATATCTAGTCAAGGTCTATCTCCTTGGCTTTTAGATGACTATACTCTCCATGTGTTTCTTCACTTAATCTTAATTTTGTATGTGTGTCTGTGTCCATATTTTTTGTTTTGTGAATATAATCATCTTGGTTCCTTATGTACTTCAATTTAACTTGATTCCCTTTGTAAAGATCATTTCTCCGAATAGTTCACATTTTGAGGTATGAAAGGGTTAGGAATCTAAGATTTGAATTTTGTAGGGACATAGTTGAAGTTATGACAGAGTTCTTCAGCATCATCCCCATTACTCAATAAAATAATTTGAAATATACGTAGGTGAATTTTATGACCTGACCAAAGTCAGATGGGATAGGATGGAATTCCAGTTTTTCTTCTCCTAAGTCAATTTATACTTTCTTTTCTCTTTAATTGCTTTCAGAAATGTAATAATAATCATATGGCATAATTTTATTCAGTTAAATAAGTCCACATATGTATTTCATATACCTATGCTCTATCATGCATACTTGGTAAGTAGTTAACACTATAGTTAGAATGTACTTAACACTATAAAATATGTCAATATCCTTCACTAAAAGGGAAGCTAAACTGTTTGTTTACATATTTATAAAACAGGTAAAATATGGTAACGAACATTACACATTGTTGATAATTTAAGAATAAGGACATTTAATTCTTCACAGGGAGTATTTTAGTCCAAGCAGTGCCCATTCTACAATATATATCACTTCAACTATCTATTAAGATAGAAATGCTTCTTTTCCCACTTTGGAAACAGAATAATAAACAGAATAGTAAAAGTCATTAACAGTCCAGATCTCTTTGTCTGGATATTAATTGTTGATAAGATATGATAGGGCTCTCCAATTTGGAGTTCATAATAGAGAGAAAAAAAAAACTTAAACTGAATATATTAATGCAGTGAAAAGAGTGTAATAAAATTTTATATTTTTATAACATAGTAACAATAATATACAATGAAATTTGAGTAATAAACTCTTCTTATAATACTTAGGAAATTCCTTAGTCACCATGTAGTCTGATTCAAAGAGACCATCTTCAAGTTTTTATTTTGCTTTGTTTTTGTTTGGTTTACTTTTATTTGTTTAATTGCTGCTGCTGTTTCATTTTGACCTTTTAGTTCTGAGTCACTGAAATCTCTTTGTCTGTAATACTACTAACTTAGGTTTGAGTCTATTATAAGTTTTATTCTATCCAGCACCTTAATATTGATATCAATAAGTTCAAAGCATCATTATAAATAATTTCTAAAGGTTTACACTCTTTATAGCATCCCCTGAATTTATCTAAGCAGGCTGGCTTTCATCCAAAGCTTCACGTCTATTAGATGTTGGCTTCTAAGCTCCTGCCTCTTTTCTTCCTCTGAGATAAGGACTTGCTTCCCACTGAGCTGAGCTATAGGGTAAGAAGATTTTATAGTACTCAATTTTAGCAAGAATACTACCCCCGTAGTTAAACCTAAACTGTGAAAGTCTCTTCCACTGCACAGATGTCATTGATCTAATTATATTTGATGTGATAAAATATTGAACATCTTCTGTAGCCACTACCACCTAGAGTTTTATTGTTTAACTACAGTCTACTTATATTTTGAAACATCCAGCTGTGATCTATGAGTTCACGATATGTTAGAATGCATTAAGGAAATAGAAACCAAAGAAGAACCACATTTGGATTAATCGGTCAAAGTTGGCCAGCCTTCCTGCTACACTAAGATTTAGACAGAATGATGCAGATGAGACTTTCTGTGATTAAGTTGATGGTGTAATAAGTGTCTAAGCAATGTAGGCAAAACATTTCCAATGAATTATATTACTGGGATCACATAAGGCATTGGTTCAAACTGTTCCAAGAAATGTCAGAAGTCTATGATGCTTTGTGGGTAGAAGGTTTTCTTTTCTGTCCAAGCAAATGTTTGTTTTTCTTTTTTTTTCTACATATACAAACATTTTATTTATGGCTTTTCTTCTCTTCTAGTTCAATAAAACATAAAATTGACTTTTAATTTATGTAACTAATTTATTTTATAGTATTTTTATATGTCACAAGATTTTTGTTAGGTTTATGCATAAAATATATGTACATATGGTTATTTATATTAATAAAGATAGCCTTCTTTTAGCAAGTAGGAAATCAGCAACACAAAATAAAATTGTGCTACTTGTTTTCTGAGTCTTAAATGTCAGCAGTCTTCTCTCTGTAGTTATCTCTCTTCCTTGAAGACATTATTTGAAGCTGAGTAGAAACTTGAAGCTGACAAGAATCTCCCTGGGACCCTGTGCAGTCCACACTATCTGTAACACTACCCCAAACCCCAGAACACTCATGTAGATAGCAGGACTAAAAATATTTTCCACATGAGAGATTTATCTTAATGCAGAACATGACTGTCTCAGTATTGTGCCCAATATCTAGTTGTAGATACCGCTGGAAGTTTAAACCTGTGCAACACAAGGAAGGATAAAGTACTGAGTTCTCTACACTTGTCCTGTTTTCCTGAAAATTAGCCCTAACTTAAAAATAATTACCCTAGGAAACTGGAGATAAAAAAATGCCAGTCCTAATTAGCCTATCCTTGCCTTACTGGACAGTACAGAGTAGACACCAGGCAAAAGAATAGTGAGATACAGTCTGCTGACACTGGCCCTCACAATGGTCATGACCAGCTAGGGCTCTTTTTCCACTTAGATCTTACTTCCAGGGAAACTAAATAGCATTCTAAAATTCAAATGGAGTTTTTTATTCTGGCAGTGCATTAATCTGATATTGTGATGGCCTGTAATTCAAAATAGAAAGAGAGTGAAGGTTTTTTTTTTTTTTTTTTTTTTTTTTAGTATAGGCATATGAATCGATAGGAGGTATCACTCTCCTTTTTTAAATTAAAATCTTTATTGGTACATTACATATAAACATCATGATTGCACTCAACAATTAGAATTTGTATTGGTGTTGTTCCATACATATCTGCTAGGTTTAAATTTTGTACCATACTATGAGCCTCAGAAATTTGCATTTTAAACAAGAATCTGAGTGCGTCTCTTTCACATAGTATTTCTTTTGACAAACTAAGTATACTGGTAAAAATGTTATATATTTTCTGATATACTGTTTTTATAAAAAGAAAAACATGTTTTTCTGTAAAGAATTCAATTAAATAGAAAAATAATAAAAAATATCCTTGCAGTTATCTGACATATATTATTACACTACATAGAGTATACTATTTTAGAATTTTCTTTTAAAATTGCATAGTAAATGTGTTTTGTCACTGGCATGGTAGTGTAATTTATGAATAATTATTATTGACAAAATCTACACCTCCTTAAAAGATATACTTTTAGAGTTTTGATAGATGAATGTGGGCATGAAATCAAGGCCACAATTAAAATTCAGAACCTTACTGGAAAAAAATTTTCTCATGTCCATTAAAGGTAATCACTGTTGGTGTCTCTTACCCTGACAAACACACAATTATTTTTATCATGATTTTATGTGCTTATTGGACAGACTTATATAGATATTTCTCCATTTTTACTTGAGTTACCTTTTTATTAGTGTTTTAAAATCCCTTCTGTGTGTGTCTTGTGTCGAATTCCATGATGCCAATCAAAGAGAACCAATGAAGAAGGCTGGATTTGATCATGTGGCCCAGCAATTTTTCTACTTGCTTACTCAGAGTTGTCTTTAAAGTGGATATCATTCAATGGACATAATCTATTGTCCTTTCCATTTGTTCTGTCAGTACATATTTCTTTGAATGACATAGCAGCAAAGCTTACAGATAGCATAGACCATCAAAATCATTGCATATTTAAAAAAAATCTTTATTGATACATTACATATACACATCATGATTGCACTCCATAATGGGGATTTGTACCAGTATAAGACACAACTTAATTCTCATTTTTTTCCATAGCCCTACCCACCCTACCACCACCCCCATATACATAAAATTTGTTTCCTTACTTTTTGTTACAATCTCATCATTTTCCTCCCTTCTTCCTATTTTACATTGAGCATTTTCTATTTCACAATATATAACATACAATTCTAGGACTCATTTACATTTTTATTTTCTCATACCAGAGAAAAGATGTGATATGTACCTATCTGTGCCCTATTTATTTCACTTATGAGGATATCCTCAAGGTATGTCCATGTAAGTATAAATGATTCAAACATCATTTTTTATGGCAGAGTAATACTCCATACTGTGGAAAAACCACAGCTTTTTATCCAGTCTCCAGCTGATGGACATTTGGGTTGTTTCCAAGATGTAGCAATCACAAATTGGGCTGCTATAAACATGGGTGCACATATGTCATTTTGATATGAGTCTTTTAATTCTTGTGTGTATATAACTAGCAGGGCAATGTCTGGGTCAAATGGGACCTCTAATCCTACCTTTTTGATGAATCTCCAAACTGATCTCCACAGGGGTTGTCTATATTCTAGATAGTAGCCCTTTGTCTGAGGAACAGCTGGTAAAGATTCTTTCCCATATTGTTGGTTGCCTTTTTGCTATGTTTATGGTTTCCTTGCTGTGCAGAAACTTTTTAGTAAAATGAGATCTCATTTTTTGATTTCTTCTGCCAATTCTTGGGCTATAGAGGTTTTTTTCAAGAAGTCTCTGCTAGGTATACATACAAAGGAATTAAAAGATTCATATAGTGACATATGTGCACCCATGTTTATAGCAGCTCAGTTTGTGATAGCTAAATCTTGGAAACAACCCAAATGTCCATCAACTGGAGACTGGATAAAGAAGATGTGGTTCTTTTATAGAATGGAATATTACTCTGTCATTAAAAGTGATAAGATTGAGTTGTTCATACTTAAATAGATGTACCTTGAGGGTATCCTCATAAGTGAAATAAATAGGTCACAGATGTGTAAATGTCATATCTTTTCTTTGGTATGAGAAAATAAAGTTGAAAATGAGTTGTAGTATGTATAGTTGATAGTGTGAAGTAGAAAATACTTAAAAGGAAAGAGTGTATAGGGGTAAATAATAAGGGGAAATGAATATGATAATAATAATAAAAAATGGAAACAAAGATTAAGTATATAAATGGTGGGAGGTTGCAGGGAGGGGGGAAAGGGGAAAAATGACAATCAAGTCTTGTCATATTCTGGTACACGCTCTCAATGTTGAATGCGATGACGATGTGTATTCATAATGTACCAATAAATATTGAATAAAAAACATTGCATATGAATACTATCTCATCTAGTTCTGTGAATGCGAACTCTGAGTATTTTGCTAATAAAAGAGATCGTATTCCTTGAACATGTAATTGCCAGTCATGCATTCAAGGAATTACTCCTTTGTTATGACTACATCATGTTTGGCACAGAAACAGTTATTAGAACAACTAATAAGGTAAACTTATTTCCATCTTTCAACACTGTTTTCTTCAGGGTTTGTGTGTCCGGATTAAATAGAGAAATGATAAAAAATACCATGTGTGAATTCTTAGAATTCTTATGTTTAATCTCCTCATATATCTTTGAATAACATTTTGGTTTTGATTTAATATATCAGTCAATTTCAGATGTTCCCACTTGGCATTTTCCTATTGTGCTAGATCATACTCTATAGGTCAAAAATAAATTGGCAGGTATTACTTTAACCTCTTGATGTAGTAGTTCCAATATCGCACTTATGTGCTGGATAGATGACCCCCTGATGGATTTTTGGATTCAACATTGTCGCTCAGTTTTGTATTTTTACTCATAAATTCATTTATTTTCTGGTACACAGTAGGCCCAATTACAATAATACCATAATTATGCTTTGGGATCCTACATATCGGTGTAAAGATACTTTCCTTACATTATTCAAAATGTCTGTGTATTTCTTCCTACAATATAATAAAACCAAGTAAATAGTTTTCAGTTGTTTGTATAAGAACCAAAAGAAATCATTACATTACTATATGTACTTGTCATGGTATTTGAGAGTTTTTTAAAGATGGACCATTTATAATCAATACCTTTCAAATATGAAAACTGGCTTACCTTTGAGCAATTAACAAAATACTACGACTTTATATTGGAATTACTATACTTTTATTCTTTCACTGTTTATTTTCTTTTGCGATTTTAGTAGGAGGTGTTTGCAGTACATAATGATTACATTAACTGGAAGGATTTAATACGTATATATACCACATTTCAATTCCTTTTCCTACTTCTCCCCATCCTCCATTATTTTCCACACAAATAAACTTATTTTATGTAGCTATAGGTAATAAATTAAAGATTGTAGCTCAGTCAAAATGTCCATTTTGCTTCAAACCTGGGCTTTCTGTCCCATGAGAGAACCTGCCTAAGTGGGGATCACAGCATCTTCCTTGATGGAAATGATCATTCTCCTATGTCTTCTTTAACATCTCTCAGTTAAGGTGATGATAGCTGCAATACAGTGTAATAATCAAAACGCTGAGAATAACAAATATGACTGCAATATGTAATAAAATGTAAAGGAGAATTGATAATTATAAATAAATTTAATGTAATATACTTTGTCACAATAAAAATACAAAGCAGAACTAGTAAACATTAAGGAAGTCTTGATATGTCAAGATTTAATTCAGTTTCATGCATTTCCTGTAAGTTTTTAATATACTCCTATCAATACATTATATGGAAAAATATTTTTTAAAAAAATTGAACCAAAAGAAATAGGTATTAAGTTAATTAAGAGACTGATCTAGTTTGTATAACACTCTACTGATGAGTGCAAAAGTTTATATACTTTTTATAATTGCATTACACATCACAGAAAATAATAAAAATTTGAAATGGAATAAAACATTTTAGATGATATTCTGAATTAAATTAATAACATCTCAACAAAATATAAACATTGATAGCTTATAGCTTCAGTTTTCCTAATTGAAAACTATTTTGAAAGATCTTACTACACTAAAATCTTATTTGTAAATTTAATAATTTTTTATTAATTAAGCTTCTTGGTACAATTTAGACATGTAGAATGATCACTTTCATCATATGAAATTTGTACCTGTGTGTTAAATAACTTGATTCTATTTTTCCCATTATCTTCCTCTCACTTTAGCCTCTCTTCCCTTCCTTATATACAAAAGCTTTCTTTCCTATTTTCTTTTTCTTTTTCCTTCTTTCCTTCCTTTCACCTTTCTCTCTTCTGAATACCTTTCTCATTTGAACTTTTTCTGTTTCACTATGTCTGTCATACATTCTCATCTTTATTTATATTTTCAGTTTCTCATACCAGAGAAACAACGTGATACCTTCACAGAAGTGTCCAAAGTATCCCACTTCCGAGTACAATCTCAAGGTGTATCTATTTATCTGTAAATGTTTCAAGTTTATGCTTAGCTATGACTGAGTAGTACTCCATGGTATAAAACCCCGCATTTTTGTTCACTCAGTGGTCAAGGGTCATTCGAGCTATTTACAAGATTTAGCTGTTGCAAATTGTGCTTCTGTAAGCATGAGTATACGGATATCACTGTGGTATGATGCTTTCAACTCTCTGAGGAAAACACTAAGAAGAAGGATAGCTGGATCAAATGGAACTTCTATTCCTAGTTTTTTGAGGAATTTTCACACTGATTTCCATAGTGGTTGCACCAGTCAACACTCCGATCAACAAGGCAGTAGCGTTCCTTGTAGGCCACATTCCCACTGCACTTGTTATTGGTTGATTTCTCTATAACAGCTATTCTTTCTGGAGTGAGGTAGAATTTCAGTGTTATTTTAATTTGAATCTTTCAAATTGTCAGTGATATTGAATATTTATTTGCTATTTGTAGTAAGTTTAATAATTCTTAAGAATCTCTCCCCCTAAATATATTGAACTGATTCTTACTGAGTGTTTTTTTTTTTTTTTTAAATCATGTTTAAGATTGAGTAGTGTGCCTTGGACAGAATTCATGTTTGATAAAGCTTTGAAATGTCTACCCTGAGAAGATTCACATGCAAAGAATTTTGGAAAATTGAAGACATTTGTTGCTTACCAGCTACTTAATCTATTTAGAGCACAAATCCCATTTTATCAACAGCCTCACTATATTTTTTGCCCAATATTTTCTTGTTTGATTTCATTTTATGTAGGATAAATATGTGTGTATTTTTGAATAGCACATGTGTGCAGTGCATAATAATCATGCTCCTTGTGTGGGGTTGGTACATGTGTACAACACGTTTTAATTCCTTTTCTTCTTTCCCTTTCTTTCCTTTCTCTCCATCACTTGATTCCCTTCCCTTTGCTTGTTATCTGTAGGAGTTACATGAAATAAACAAGTGAGATTTCTTTTTTCCCCAAGATAAGTCCTAAGTACAGTAAAACACGGAGTTTGAACCCTCAGGCTGCACATTTCTCTGGGGGAAGGTCAGTGTCTGATCTCTGCCAGAATCATTATGGAGTCTTAGATCCATGTTCTGCCAGAAAAGAAACTGGCTACACTGTGAAAACAGGGTCATGTTTTCTGGTTCTGTCATCACTCCCTGTTGGTGCTGCTGCTGCTCCTAATACTTTTGCTTTTTGAGCTTTGTAGGACTGCCTAGAGGCTTTCTGCAAAAGCTTGAAATTCAAAGCTACACTTCTATACAGTTCACTGCTTGAGAAGTAAACTTCTAAAATATTGTTTTAGAAGTAACTAAAAAAATTTGTACTTTTAAAAAATACCTTGTATCATATTCATTGTGGCTTTAGTAGATTAAATAACTTGTGAAGACACAATTCAAACCAAAGTTTGAAAGTGTTTTACATGTTTTCTACCTATGCTTTCCATTAATTGACTATTTGGAATGTAATATGAGATTAGTTTCTGCTCAATCAAAATGACTAAAATTATTGGTATGATAATGATAAAGATTTGTTCTAAATTTAAAAATAAAATTTGGCATAGAGGGATCTATGGCTTGCAGGAAGTTGATATCTTGTGACATGGAAAATAAAATAAATTTACTTTTGTTGGTGTGTAGATTTTATCTCGTGTTGCTATTATGTCTGAATTAGAATGATAATTACCTCAATGATTACTATCAAGAAACTATAAAATATAGCTGGTTAAAATGTGGAGACAAATGTAAAATGGTAAATTTTGGTCATTTTTTTATCTGTTGAAGTGAGTGAGAATTTCTGACGTTATTACCTGGGGCAGAGAGGAAAGAATGTAAATAAGTGAAACTATTTTTGGCATGTAACATTTTAATATTAGTGCATTTTTGGGGCCATCCATTTCAGTTTCATACAGCTTCATGTTGGATGGCTATGAGCATTTGAAAAAGTCCTTTAGAAATGCCAACCCTTGCTTATTAAATTACCATCCAACCTCTCTGTAGGCTCCCAGAGGTTAAGTTTGCTACACTGTCTTTCACCCTTGTTTTTGCTATTTCTCATTCCTTTTCCAGGGCTTCCTCGTCTACATTTATTGTTTCAAGAGACCACGCCTATTTAAATTTTCTCATTTTTTAAAAATCATGACTTACATTCATTCTGCAAAGCTAGGAAGATTTTGCAAAGGAAATATCAAATGAGTGGTGAAACTTATTCTAAACAACATTTTCTTGAGGAAGGTGGATGGGAGTATGAGTGAAATAATGTACAAATGGAATTTAGCATGTTTTTGGATATAGTTTGGATGTGCCCCCTTAGAGTTTATGTGCTGAAATTTAATTCCCATTGTGAAGTAGTAAAGGGCTGAGGCATTGACTATGGTGTTTAGAGAAAGATAATTAGGATTAAAGTCATAATATCATGATTGAATATCTATGGTTATTCAGCACAGCAAGAGAGATCAGAAGAGATATACATGGTTTAGTATCTATTTCTCGCCATGCTGGGTCCTGCAATGCCTGGGCCAGAAAGAAGAGCAACACCAAATTCATTCCTTGACCTTGTACTTTCAGAACCATAAGAGAAAATTAACATCTTTTCATTAAAGCTTGCCAACCTATTATACTGTATTTTGTTTGGGGAAGAGAGAGCAGACAATGCTTATCACTTGTAGTATTCAAAAATTGTCACTCTATCATTTGGTGTGGAGATACGTGCCTCACAGCTGACATTCTACAGAAGGAAAAAGAAGAAAGAATGGAAATGAATGGTATGATTTATTTGTTTCTGTACTGTAAATCCTTCCACAGAAAATGAAAGCAAGCTCCCCATGTGGAGTCACTAGATGGAGCCTAGTAGAGAAACATGTACAATCAGTTCTCAAGAATGACAGCAAGTGGCTTCAGAACACCCTTGCCAGTCTATGAGAGATCATTGTTGCCTGGCTCCATAACTCCAGACACTTTTGTTGTGTCTTGTCTCAATGGACACCTGCTAGTTTCTCTATCACTCTTTCTGAAAGACACATATGTATTTCTCTCCTTCCTGCATTACATGTGTCAGGAAATGATTCCCTTTGTTAACAGAACAGAGACAACAATGGTATGTAGTTGGTGTGTAACTTCACCAGGTCCCTTAGCTTTCTAATGGAACAAATGTCAATTCAATGTTGTGAAATATCTCAAGATCTCCTTATATAGAAGCTCAGACTCCATGTATCCAGTTCCATGTCTAACTTCAGCAGGTGTATTTGGAATATGAGTCTCTAGTCAAAAGTATGCATTTAATATTTCTGTTTTTAAATTCAAAGTCAATATAATCCCAAAGCTCATCTTATATCCTTTCATACTTCATTATTTATGTCAGATTTGGGATAACTGAGGTTCATTTTTGTCTCAGTAAAAATATCTGTGGCTTATGGTTTTTACCCTCTGTTAATTATTTTGTGAAATAGCTACCAAATATGTCCCACTTGCAAACATGGGAAAGACATTCCAATTCTTTAGTTGTGGTTTTCACGTTTTATTGAAAGAAATGGGAAGAACTGAGGATGAAGAAAAAAATATCTGAAAGAGAAAGGAAAACAGAACAATACAGATGTGGAAAAATCATACTAATATAAATTGAACTACATGTTCTTTATAACTTTGTATTTTTACAAAATTTAAATATTTATTGGTACATTATGAAGACACATCATGATTGCATATAACATTGAGAATTTGTACCAGAATATGACATGACTCGATTCTCATTTTTTCCCTTTCCCTCCACACTGCAACCACCCACCCCCTAGATATATAAGATTTGTTTCCTTTTTTTATTACTGTCACATTCTTTTCCCCTCATTATTTACCCCTACACCCTCTTTCTTTTTAAATATTTTCAACTTTACAGCATCAACTATACATACTACAACTCATTTACAGCTTTATTTTCTCATATCAAATAAAAGATACGACATTTACACATCTATGACCTATTTATTTCACTTATGAGGACATCCTCAAGGTACATCCATTTGAGTATGAATGACTCAATCTTATCATTTTTAATGGCAGAATAATATTTTATTCTATTTTTTTAAATGCACATCTCCTTTATCCAGCCTCTATTTGATGGATATTTGGGTTGTTTCTATGACTTAGCAATCACAAAATGAGCTGCTGTAAACATGGGTGCACACATGTTGCTGTAATATGAATCTTTTAATTCCTTTGTGTATCTCCCAAACAGTGATGGCCAGGTCAAATGTGACCTCCAATACTAGCTTTTTGAGAAATCTCCACACTGATTTCCACAGCGGTTGTACAAGTCTACATTCCCACCCACAGTGGAGAAGGGTTCCTTTTTCTCCACAGCCTCACCAAATTTGTTGCTGGCTAATTCTTAAATAGCAGCCATTCTTTGGGGAGTAACATGAAATCTCAGTGTTGTTTTTATCTGCATCTCTCGAATGACCACTGATGTTGAGCATTTCTTCATACACTTCTTAGCTGCTCTTACTTCTTCCTCTGTAAAATATCTGTTCATTTCAGATGTCTATTTTTGAATTAGATTTTTAAAGTTGAGTGGGCTGATTTTTTAAAGCTCTTTATATATTCTAGATAGTAGCCCTTTGTCTGAGGAACATTTGGTAAAGATTCTTTCCCATATTGTTGGTTGCCTTTTTGTTCTGTTGGTGGTTTACTTTGCTATGCAGAAGATTTTTAATAGAATGAGATACTGTTTGCTGATTTATACTGCCAATTCCTGTGCTATAGAGGTTTTGTTCAAGAAGTCTTTCCATAAGCCAATGTCTTCAAGAGTTTTACCTAACCTGTTATGCAGGAGGTTTAGTGTGTCTGTTTAATATCTAGGTCTCTTATCCATTTTGATTTTAGCTTGGTACATGGTGAAAGAGATAGTTATAACTTTAGTCTTTAGCAAGTTAAAGCCAAGTTTTTCCAGCATCATTTGTTAAAGAGGCTATCTTTCCTCCATTGAAGATTTTTGGCTCCTTTGTCAAAGATGAGTTGGCTCAGTGTATCACGAGTAGTTTCTGGATCTTCTAATCTACTCCATTCATCCTCAGGTCTTTTACTTTGCCAGTACCAGGCAGTTTTATTTTTAATCATAGTGGCTTTGTAGTATCGTGTCAGGTTCGGGATGGTAATACCCCTCACCATGTCCCTGTTGCTTAAAATTGCTTTTGCTATTCTAGATCGTTTGTGGTTCCAGATAAAATTTTGGATTTTTTTTCTAGATCTGTGAAAAATGCTGTTGGAATTTCAATCAGATTTGCATTAAATCTATATAGTAGTTGTGGGAGTATAGTCAGTTTGGTGATAATGGTTCTTCCTACCCAGGAGCAAGGTATGTCTTTCTATTTTTTTGATATCATATTCTATCTCCTTTTTCAGAGTGCTGAAGCTTTCAGCATAGAGGTCTTTTACCTCCTTTGTTAGATTGATTCCTAGATATTTTTTTTGTGCTATTGTGAAAGGGACTGACTTCCCAATTTCTATCTCAGTGGGTCTACTGTTTGTGTATAGAAAGGTTATTGGTGTTTGAACGTTGACCTTGTATCCACTTGGCTAAATTTGGCAATTAAGTCCAGCAGTTTTTTAATTGAGTTTTTAGGATCATCTAGATAGAGTATCATGTCATCAGCAAATAATGACAATTTAACTTCTTCTTTTCCTATCTTTATTCCTTTTATTTCTTTCTCTTGTCTTATTGCTGTGGCTAATATTTCCAGAACTATATTGAACAGAAGTGGTGAGAGAGGACATCCCTGTCATGTTCCTGATCTTAGTTTGAAAGTTTTCAGTTTTTGACCATTTAGTATGATGCTGGTTGATGGTTTCTCATAGATAGCTTTTATTCATTTGAGATAGAGGCCATTTATTCCAATCTTCTGTAGGGTTTTGAACATGAATGGGTGTTGTATTTTGTCAAATGCTTTTTCAACTACATGTGAAGTTATTGACTAGTAAAAACAAGGCAAAAGAAAATCCAACTATTTACTAGTGATGATTGATTTCTCCACAAGTGTTGATGGAAGAATGTAGGAATAGGATAAAAAAGTCAGAAGAGAATTTACACACATACATACACACACACACACAAACACACACACACACACAAACACATACATCTTTAAACTCCTTTCCCTTATGATGTTTATCCTGCTCTACTGTAATTTAGCACATGGCATCTCTGTGAGGTCTTTAGAGTCCTGGCAGACTTGATTGCCCTGATTAATCTCCTCACAGTTTCCAACATGAGAATATTTGATTGGCACGCTCCTTTGGCCACCATCTCTCCTTTATTAATTATGACTGAATTGGCTCATTATTTTCTATAAAATCATTCTTTTATGATTATAGGCTATTATTAAAAGAGATCAGGAAATATATTTTTCTGCTTGTGTGCAGTTACTAGCACATAATATTGGATTTAAATTTGAATTATGTGTTAGTATTCAAATGTATTTTAGAAGACATTTTATTCTTTAGATAGATAGGAAAAAAATGCTTGTAAAAAATACATTAAAGTAAAATTTTAGATCCCTCAACTCAAAACAGGTGTAGACCCCTATGGAAATATCTATAAGGGCAGAATTATCATCCTTGAGTCTGCACAACAAGTTATTCCTGTCACCTACGTTCTTTTTCTAGATGCCCATTAACCTGTTTGACAACTTGGTCTCTCACAATAGAGCTATCGCTTCCTCAGAGAAGCATTTGTCAATTGAGTAGTTAGAAACATGAATGACACATGCATTAAAACTTTGTGGGTGGAAATTTTATTTTCAAATACATTCAAATCAATCTCTGATTATTCAAGTGCAGACTGTTTGGAGGGAGCTCATTTGAAAGCAAGAGCCATATAAACAATCCCCTGGCCTACCATTTTATTTTCATCAAGCCAGCATTTGTAGGTTAACCATCCATGAGGAAAGAACCCTGAGGAGTCATAGAAGGAAGCTGATTGAGCTCATGGAAACCCTAAAGGTCTTTCACATAGAAAATAGTAAAAAGCTGATTTTCATGTCTAATGAAAGCACAAAAACATATGGGCTTAAGATTATTACCTGAGAGTTTTGAGAGTTCAGTTGTACCTAATGTATGCTTAGGAAAGACACTGAGTGAGCCAGCATTCCCAAGTGTGTTTTCCTTTCTTTCAATTTTCCAGTCTCATTATGTATGATATTTTCACCTTTGTTCATTTCTAAGCCTTACTCTAAACAATGACTACCATGATAATTGCTAATACAGCTAACGGTTTAAATATTTTCTCTCTTTAAGCAGGTTGCTTGCCAAAAGATTTGTTACAGGTTTATTTCAATTATTCATTTATTCTTTTTCTTGTCATCCTCACACTATGGAGACTTGGAGGGGTCATAGCTTGTGCCCAGTTTTTCCCTTCCATCTCAGTTTTACAAAGTTTCATTTCTTTAAATTCATTTTACAGGACATTTCTGTCATGGAAAAATGAGACAGGCTGTGTTAAGCACTGCTCATTACTTCTGTATTCTTCTGTTTCACAATTGTAAAATGTACTGAATGCCATGTTCAATTGTGAATGTGTCAACACAAAAAGAGATAGCAGTTTAAGGCTTCTGTTCCTTTCCTTTGTATTATGTTTTGAAGTATTTTGTATTTTGAAATACTTTTCAATTCATGAAAGAAAATTAAAAGCCTGTATCCATTTTTTTCCTCTTTCAGTAAGACAAGGCAGTAACTTCTCATTCAACTATCTTTTTTACAAAAAAAACCCTAAAAATAAAAACAAGTTTTATGGCTTTGTGTAGTAGGGACCAAACAAACATGATACAGTGCCTGCTATTATTTTGGGAAATTAGCTGAACAGCATTCAAAGGCTTTTTTCCAAGTGCTCCATATTCTTTTATTTGATTGTTGAATAGGAATTCGTTTGCCCAAACAGGTGTATGAATCACAGAGACATTTTCTCCCATCAGAAATGGCTCTTGACATCTTTAGTCCTGCTTTTTATCTCTCTGTGTCTGTCTGGACAGCCTTAGAGAGACTGGCTTGACAAGAACACATTTTTTCACAAAGATAGTCTGGTTCTACCTTTGGAGTTCTCCCAACAACCTCAAAGAAATCCTGTATTCAGGTATAAGACAGTCTACTGGGAGAATATGCAGGGAATATTTAAGTCAAGGGTAATACCACCAGTAATGTGACTGGCAACTTAGATGTGATATTGTGGCCCACAATAAAGGGAAAAAGGATCCAAACATGATGGTGCACTACATATTTGGGGATTTTTTTTAAACATTAATATTCTTTCTAAATTAATTTATTTTATTGTTACATTCTATATACACATCTTGACCACAGTCAACATTGAAAATTTATACCAGTACATGACACAATTTAATTCTCATTTTTCCCATTCCCATGCCTACCCTATAACCCACCACCCCATATATACATAAGCTTTGTTTCTGTTTTTTTACAGTCACATTTCCCCTCACCTTCTTTACCCCTACTGCCCTTTGTCATTGGAATATTTTTTGTTTCACAGCATATTTTGGGATTTTTATGCACAACATGACTTAGAGCAATGTTCATGACTGCTCTGCATTTCATTTTAGCTTCAACAGGAACTGCTTTGGTGAACAACACCGAGGTCTTTTTATGTTTTCATGATGTGATAAGAAGACTTCATGGGATACACAAAATGAAAAGTTAGGGAATGTATGACTTGGTATGAACATGCGCTGACAGGAAAGGAATGGGTGGGCTGGGAATCCCCTGTGGATCTCTAATAGTATTAGGAATATAGACTCACTTGTCTGTTAGGTGGGTGGATTCTGACCCCATGAATCCTTCCCCAGGGCTCGTGTTACATACGTTCTTAGTTTTTCTCCTTTAGTTTTCAGGAAAAAAAAAATTAACTGACCATGAGTAACAGCTGAATTTTGAACTGTGTCTTAAATTGGATTAGTACAGAGTTATTCTTTATTCACGTCTGTACCTTCCATTCTTGGAGAAGTGCTTGGCAAATGTTAAGGTGATAATAAGTATTTGTTACAAAAATACTTAAATATAGAAGCCATGGAAAATATCCTCTTAATACTCAAATGTTTCTTCATATACTGTTAAATGTTGGAAAATCCCTGAATATGGGTGAATTGGAGGACATTATAATTTGTAGATGCTAATGGAATACAGATATTCTAAAATTTTGAACAGTTGTAACATAAGTTATAACAGAGTAACTAGAGTCAATAAAAGGCTTAGTCAGAAGAGTTCATTCTCTGTCCTTCTCCCCCTCCTTCTCTACTTCCTTTTTCTTAAAGACACGTGGAACACTGTGTTACTATATTTCCCATAGGATGCTTGATATGGAGGAGCTGTGTGCACTATAGTTTAATTCAAATGTATTGAGGGTTAGAAGCATCCAGAGCATGGATGTTTGCAATGTTTACATACATATCCATACACATTTCTAGGTGAGGTATCAAATCATCTGCTTCTCAGTTAATTGCTTTATTTTCCAGAGTAGTGAGATATGGCAATCTCTAAAATACTGTTGAACCTTCAACTGAATCCTTTTCCTGCAAGCTGGGATCCAAGGACATTTTCTAGTCAAGGACAGGCCTTGATTAGATCTGCCAGACACCTGCTATAGCTCAGATATCCTAGAAGCCTCGTTTCCTGTCTTGGTGTGCTGATGGCTCCAGCACATGTGCCATACTTTCAAGAAATTAACTTTTCTAGGTGACAGGAAGGAAATAGTGGATAATACATCAGACAAATCACTAACTCTAGAATATCTTGATTAGCACATATTACTCGTGCAAGTTTATTCTTCTGTTTACTCTACATTCCCAATTTAATTTGTGTCTAAGCATCCCATACTTAACAATACTCATAATGTTTGGATTGAGAATTTGAGCAAAGCCAGCAAGAGTGCCTTGTGTTTGCTCCATAATCAAACTCTGGGTCTAAACAGCTGGAGAGGACATGGAGCTCTGAAATCCTGCTCTGGATCTCACACAGACTTAGTTCTAAGCATACATTTTCTGATGTCACGATGCTCAGAGTGGCTTCTTGATTTGCCAGCACCAGGCTGGGAAGGCTATGATAGTGGCTGTGGCTGAGCATCACTCATCTCCTTTCAGGTCTCCTTTTGTCTTGCTTGAGGCTGTGTCAGAGAAGCAGCATCTCTTACAAAGGTCTCCTTTTCTCCTCAGAGATCATTTCAAGTGTTTATCACCTACTAATAAACTTACAAGGCCCACTGTGACATTCTGATCTTCATACTATGGACACTTAAGGTCAGTCCTTATACCATGTGATAGAGTCTGACTCTCAGCAAATATGTTGAAAAATGAACTGTTTTGAGTACTAACTGTTACACTTGTGTCTTTGGAGTATTGCTTTTTCCTATGTAAATTATCCATGAATGTTAATTTTTACATTTTCCTTGCATATTAGCCCTACATATTCATAGAAAAAATACCATCCAGAATCACCAAAATATTTTACTATTAAAGCATAGAGCCCTTAGACACATGCACAGCAAGGGTATTTGTGGTTTACTTGGATAGTCATACATTCATACAACAATCAACAAAAATTCAATGAACTTAAAATGGTGTTTGAAGAAAGTCGCATCAAGCTGTGAAAAGCTTAGAGACAAAAGTGGCTGCATGTCTTTACCTGTTCTCTGGATAGGTAGATACATTTTTCCCTTTAGCTTTAAATAGTAAGAACTCTAACAAAGAAGAAAAATATTAATATTTTGTATACTAATGACAAATTTAAAATTGATACTAGGCCAAGAATGCTATGAAAATAGGACTTTTAAGTGACTTTGCACAGCACACAAACATCTTACTATTAAATGTAACCAGATATAATGTATTTCCTCAAATCTGTTTTCTTTCTTGTATTCCTAGTGCAGTTCACAGTAAAAATAACGAAAACAAATACTCAAATTTTCTCTCTCTCTCTCTCTTTCTCTCTCTCTTTTATAGGATATAACAACTGACAGAGACCAACAAGTTACCCCTCCCTAAAAAATAATTTATTGCAGTATTTTATTTGGTTGCACAAAGAATAAATCTTATTGATTATAAACTTTAACCGAATGTCTCAGAAAAAAAAAATTGAAGCTTTGTCTATTTTCGTTTGTCACAGGCTTTGCTTTCCTTTTTCCTTGAAAGATATCAAATTTAGCTCCAGCTATGTTTGCATAACTAAAAGACAGATTTTATGATATGAAAGGGAAGAATCACAACAGTAATTTCTTTATTACATGAACCAAAGAACAAAAGAAAAGGTGTTACTATTCAAATTTACTCTTAACACATCTCAACGAATATTTATTGAGTGTCTACTTTTTATTTGGAACAAGTCTAAGCCCTGGAAATACTGAGATAAATATGATAATCCTTATCATCACACAGTTTATATTTCAGAAGGAGAAATAGGCATGTAGGCGAATAAATAGAACATAAACTACTAGGCACTCATTAAATCCTTCAGGGAGCCAGATGGCAAAGCCCTTTCTTTAGCTTGTTGTGGGAGGTGAGGTTATGGAAAGAAGGTGACATTTTTCTAAGACATACCCAGCTTTGATTCAGGAATGTTCACGTAGGACCTGAGACGTGGCTCAGAGGTAGAACAGTTACTTAACATGCATGACATCTTGGATTTCCTCCCTTGCACTGCAAAAAAATCTGGTGTTGTTGAGGGTTTTGTAGGAAGATTATTGTATTTCTTTTTCTGAAACACACACGGTTACAAATTTATATGATTTTATTTTTAGGAAAAGGAAAAATTTAACCAGTTAATTATTTATCATGAAATCTAGATTTTTTCCTTCATCTTTTTTGTTTTTTTAAAAATTCAAATATTTATTGGTACATTATGAATACACATCATCATTGTATTCAACATTGACAGTTTGTACCAGAATATGACATAACTTGATACTCATTTTTCCCCTTTCCCCACCAACCCTATAACCCCACCCCTTCTATACCTAATCTTTGTTTCCTTTTTTCTTTATTACTGTCACATTCTTTTTCCCCCTCATTGTTTACTGAAACTTATTATGGTCCTAAAAGGCTGATACCCCCAAATTTTCTGACTTGCTCTATTGCTCATTTTTATATTTGCAGGCATGAGAGGGATTTTTCTTCCCCACTATCCCAGGCAACATCACAAATTTCATTTTGAAAGGGTAGGATCAGGTGAGAGGCTTAGCTTAGAACCAGTCATGATGCACAAAGTTCCAGAATACACAAATGGCTTCACTTGAGTCTGACATGCTGCTTCGGAGGATGTGTACTTTCTAAAATAGAGACCATGCTTCTTTAAAGATAGATGTAGAAGCACATCTAAAGTGGCAATCAATGAGCATCCATGAAATGCATATTTTTATAGATGAATAGCATATTTGACAATTCAAAAAATTTGACCGTTTTTAAAAAAATTTTAATTGAGTTTATTGGTACATTTGAAGTACAAATGCTGATCATATTCATCCATGAGAATTTGAACTTGTACATGATATATCTTGATTCTGATTTTTTCCTTTTTATTTGCCATCCTTTTTAGCCCCACCTCATCCTTTCCAGTTTTGATTCTTCATGCTAATATGGCTAACAAATAAAAGTAGAACGTATCATTTCATGAGCTGTTGTACCGAAGGAAAAAATGATGTAAGTGATGAAAAGTACCAATATTCAGAGCTAAAAGATATACTATATTCTTTTTACTAGGAAAGGCTAATAAGAAAAAAAAAACTTTTTCTAGCTAGTTTGAAATACTTGTTACAGTGTTAACCATACTACTTTCCAAGACGGGTGCATAGAACTGTAAATACAGCAGCACTTGTTGCAGGTTGGTAAGATTTCTTGAACTTTAGGTCCCATGAAGATGTTAAGTGTGCTATTGATACACCTGAAAGAGCTAAGATATCACAAGATGCTTCAAGACATTCCTTTTGCTTTCACACTGGGATGTATTGTCCCTACTGGTCTCTTTCAAATAACTGGGCACTGGTTGTTTAGCTGCTTGTTCACGGACACAGTATATATGAGTGATGGCTGGAGATACATGAGCCAGAGTTCAATTTTCCTCCATTAAAGAGACCAGAACTACAGAGGGAACAAAAAAGACTCAGAACTCCTAGTCAGATAGAATTGGTCAATTTCTCAGTGAATCATTTTTCTAAAAGGCCATAATTATAGGCATGTCTGATATTTATTTCTGAAACATTGTTATTGAGAAAGATACATATTATTTTCCTCGTTTCTAGTCCGCCATTGAAATACATAAACTGGGTAGAAGTACAAACTCACTTTTCACTTTAAAGCTTACACCAGACAGTAAGATAATTAGCTATGCAATATGAAATATTGCTTATGTTCTTTTACATTTCAAAATTTATAGTTTTAAAAATTACTGGTTTTCGGGCCAGGGAGTTAGCTCAGTGGTTCCGGCGCCTGTCTTGCAAGCGCAAGGACCCGGGTTCTATCCCTGGAAACCACATACCATACTGGGTGTGGAGACTTACGCCCCGCAGCAACCAGTACCACATACTACAGTGCCGGGCGTGGTGGCTCACGCCTGTAACCCTAGCACTCGGGAGGCAGAGGCAGGAGGATTGCTCTGCTCTGAGTTTGAGTCTGCTGTGAGTTTGAGGCTAAGCTTGGGGCCAGTCTGAACCACAAAGTGAGACCCTGTCTCAAAAAACCTAAAAAAAAATAATAATTACTGGTTTTCAATAATTATGAACATGGTTATCAAAACTTAGGAATAAGAATCATATATTTAAAAGTCATATGACACCTCACCATTCAAAGGTGATTATCATTGACTTTTTTCCAGGAATATCTTATATCCACAGCGTCAGTGAGTGCTTAACAAATGTTTTGCTTTTTTTAAACATTGCGTGAATATAAATAGGATATATGCTTCCTTGTAAAAATATGCTAATGTTCATCTTTAACGTGGCTGAATTAGTTCTTTTGTAAACATTTTATTTATTAAGTTTGATTAAAATTTAAAACAAACTGACCATGATGCGCTCTGCAATATTTTACAATTTGTTCCCTGACGGAAATTCACACTTTCTCATCCCAGTTATATGATGCCATTTTCATTACATGTCACTGCCTTAGCAATGGGAGAGTGAGTGATTATGCCTACAGGAACATTTGGTACATGATGGAGGGAGGATAGAAGGAGATTTTCAATTTGTTATGACTCAGGCACTAAATATGGCATTCCTCAACAAGGACTACATTATCGTCAACTTGTCACTAAAACTAATCCCTGACTCATCAAAGACTTCTCTTCACAGTCCACTTGTAAAAGAACATTCTCTTCTCAGAAGGTCAACAGCTTAATTAGCGAAAGGTGAAGAAATAGGGAGAGGCCCAGGGCCGTTCACCAGTAGCAACCTTGTTTTTGCGTCTTGAAATGTGCGTGGTACAGAGTTAGCGATACAGAATAGTGGGGGAAAGGGAGCAAGATAAATTCAAGGTGATATAAGGTATAAATAAGCATCTCTCCAGAGTACAGTTAAAGTTACATTCTTGACACCTACAGGACAAAATCTTTTCCCAGTAGTAATAGGTGGGTGATTACATTCTTCCTAATATATTAAAAATGAAGTAGATCATTTTCAAATTATTTCACTAGAAAAAAAGGATCAATATGTTTATTGTATTTTAGCAAATGCTCTTAGGATTAACTTCATTATTCTTCATCAAAAATTACAGTACTGTGCTAACATAGCCATTAGTAAAGTAAAACAACTCAGAATATAATCTATATTCTTACAGTCATTAACCATAATGCTTAGTGAAATAAAGCACATACAGAAAGCCAAACAGTGCTTGGTTTCTCTGACATGAGATACTCAAAGAATAAGTAATTTAGAGAGTAAAATAAATGAAAGATGATGGAAAAAGGGAAGGAGATGTGGAGATGGGAAGAGATTCAGAAGGGAGTAGAGATGGAAAGGAGGGGGAAGGAAGGGAGACAGAAGGATCGAGATGTGACTTGTGTGTGCAGATATCCACCATGAGGAAGGCATTTATTATACATAGAAAATATATTTATTGCTATTATATTATATACAGCACACACTGTTATTTAAAAAAGAAGAGGATGTCTCTATAGGATGCCATGAAGCACTTGTCGTGTGAAATGAAACTGTCATATTTTCAAATAAATATGTTTTCAAGAAATATGTTTTCAAGTCTCATATAATAGACTGAAGGTAAGAAAAGAGGATGAGAGAAGTGGAAAAAACATTCCCTTTTTAGAGTAAATGTGAACTTGGCAGAAAAATATGTGAGTTTAAACCAAGCTGTGCTCCTCATAGTTAGATGGCTTGGGTTATGTCTTTGACTGTAATACGTCTACAAGAAATTGGAACACAAAGTAGGGGTAGTATGAGGCCCTTGCAATATTAGCAAATTTCATTAATCTGGGACATTCTAGTTAACATTTTCAACACAGGAAATTTTTATATCCTTACCACTAAGGACACATTTTCGGTTAAACATGTACCTGTGTTAGATGTCCTTCTCTAATGATTTAATCAACAAATGTCCCCTTCTTGATTTGCTCATGGATGAAGCTGAGCACATCTAGTTGCTTTAGAGTGTTGTACTTCTGCTTGGTAAATTGATTCCTAAGATTGACTGGCTATTAGCAGTGTTCACAAAATTTGTATACTGGTGGATCACTTTGATAAACCAAGATAAAGACTGATTAAGATTTTTGTGGTTTTAGGAAGTGTTTGTATTCTCTTCAGTACATTCAATTTTGAAAAATGTTCTTTCTTCTACTAGATTTGGTGAAGATCAATGCTTGACCTCAGATCAAGTGACCAAGCACTCCATGGGTTGGGTGTATGACAAGATGTCCATCATAATGTAGTTACTATTATATTTATGTGGTGAAAATTTTAGGATTGCTTTCAGAACTTCAAAGTTAAGTTTCATGTATAGGATCAGAATTTTATGGACGCTGAGAAAGATAGATATTAAGTTTATATTATTTTTTATCTAGGTAAACTCTTCTGCCAGATAGTAGAAGTCTTGAAATTAATATTATAGGACAGAACTTCTGAAAAGATTACCAGAATTAACATTTTAGAACAAATGCAGAATTAAAAAATTGTATAGCTCATATATATATATATATATATATATATATATATATATATATATATTTCCCAAAATATTCTCTATAAAGAGTTTTATTACAAGTGGGCAGGGATAGATATACTAGAAATATCCTCCATCTTATTTATTTATTTTTTTTTAATTTCTGTCTGTGAATCTGATTTTACTCAATGATTAATAAGCCATGAGATTTGGAGAGTCTCCTTTCTTAAAGTGTCCTGCAATTTCAATCAAGCATTGCCAGTATGGAGAGCAAAGTACACCAGAATAATATGAGCTCCTGATTTGGTTTGCATGAGATGGGGACTAGTCAGTATTTTAGTAGTAGTTTCATTATGCAGGAAAGTCTTGTCATTTAATTTTTATTATCACTATTTATTTTGCAAGATTTGAATTAGATTTACCGTCTTATCATTTTTCTGTCATTTTACAAACTGTAGACCTCTAAGCCTTCACTTTTGACCATATAATATGTAAATATTTCAAAGCTTTCATTTCATAAACTATTGTTCTAAACTCAAAAAAAATTTCCTAACTGCAAAGATAATTTTTTTACTCATGCCTTAATATCTGTCTGTTAACTACACACATATAATGTTGTGTTTCAGTGATTCTCTACAAAAGTCTTAAAAACTACTATGTAGATGTACTACCTCAGATAACCAATTTTTGTCTAGCCATTCACAGTAGTATATATATACAGAAAAAAAGTGTTATGTTATATCAGTAGAATGGTAAAAGAATGGAACAATTTGATTTTTTCATGGTACTTTGTTGTCATACATACAGGACGTGGAATTTTTATCTTCGCTTAATTTTGTCTATATTTGGCATGGTAATGATAAATTATACACATTATAAAGTGTGCTTTACCATGAAAATTGGCTTCCAAATTCAAGTTGCACAAGACACCTGCCTACCTGTTCTTTAAATTCCGTGTCATGACTTAAAGATGTGATTTGTCATGCTCTGAATTTCCAAACACTCCTGTCCTTGAGTGTCATTTTCTAAATGATGATTAAAGAAACAAACACAGTCTTCTGCAACTAAAATATATTGAGAAAGTAGTTTTTGGCCACATTGCTGCAAAATGAAATTTGCTGGCTGCAGGACAATGAGTATCACTAGGCAATGAAGTTAATCTTGAGCATAGCATAACAAAAGGCAGTTATTTCCTTTCAATCAATATCTCCACTCCATACATCTCTTTTTTGGCTCTAAGAGATTAAGGTAGTTTGAGCTTAGCTTTCCTTTGTGAGAAAAATTACTTTTAGAAACAAAATACCGTGTTTGTGTAATAACCTAAAATATGATATATATCTTATCAGGTCATATTTATACATGAACATTGGAATTGCTACCTTATTTCTAGTAGATTTACATGTACAATTATATAGAATTACAAGATCAGTAGAAACTATCTCATAGACTTCTGTGACCACCTTGCTACTTGAACTTCTATACTACTTATATGAAATAATGGTTTTATATTTAAAATGTTAGTAGACTTCTTGGTAGCCTCTTCCATTTCAGAATGCTTTTGTATTAGGCTATTAACTTTTTAAATGTAGCAATACAACTATTTATTTCTCATTCTCTTGTCATTTTTATTTCTCCATTGGGAAATTTTGTAATATGTTATTACTGTAACTCCAGATAACTATGTTAAGGAAGAATGATTCATGCTATAATGCACACTTTGATGTCTGGATTGTTGGGTTTTTGTGGAGCAAGCTTCCAACTGGCAATCAGGACTCTTCACTATTTCTTACTGTGTGAGACCATCCATGTACTCTCACTGTGAATACTGTACTTTCAGTTCTTTTCTTGAAAATATTACCTAATATTAATTTCCAACAGAGAGATTCGGGATTTTAAAATCATTTTTCTGTAGTGTAGGTTTCCAAGTCTCTTCTAAAAGTACACTTTTAAGCATCATGTTTTGTAACACAAATTCAGTTTGGAGGAGACTTTACCCAGGAAAACTGCATTCCTATACTTCATTTAGAATGGGAAGGAATATGTTATGGGATCCAGAACAGAAAACAGCCAGGTTCTCATTGAGTTGAGGTTGATTCTGGAAATTTTGAAAGTGCTTCCTTATAAGATAGACGTGAATATGAATAGAATAGGAGCATGAAGAATGTGAATGGAAATTGCAATTATGATAAAGACTGAGTGTCAAGTTTTGATTCAGCACTTGACTTCTTAATTAAATGAACATTACAGTCAAAAATTTTACAAGAAAAGAATTCTCTTCTGTAACCATTTACCACATCAAAATTAATGTATTAGCACTGACACACGCCTGTCATCTAATCATCACACTCGTTCAGCTGCACCTGTGAAGAATCTGATTGCAAATGGATCCAGTGATAAGTCACATGTTACAGTTAGTGCTTGCATTACAGTCTAGATGTAGTCTTAGTTTTTTCCTGACTTTCTTCTTTGGGCACTTAAATATCTACTGTAGAATACATCTTGGTTTGGGGTTGTCTGCTGTTCAATTGTGATTATATGCAAGTTACACATCTCTGAGAGTTACACATCTCGGAATTTTATATGGTTGTTGGCCTGCAACTTTCATTTGTTCTTTATCTATGATTTTCCATTTATTTACTTGATTAAGACAACACAAACTGTTGTCGCCTTTGCAATGTATACATACCTTGTGAGTTACTTTTAGTCTATGCAAATATTTCATGTATTAGAAATTTAATTAATAATTAATTAGTTTCAAGTTGATTTACAATTTCCATTTTCTTCAGTGCATTTTGATCTCTTACCATTCATGTTTATCTCTGTATTAAAATTATTTCCCCAGGAGCGCCCAGGGACTGAGGTTAGCAGTGGGCGGCTCGGGAAACGGCGACTGTGCCACTGAATCTGCAGGCCAGAAGAGCGCCCAGGGACTGAGTTTAGCAGCGGGCAGCTCGGGAAGCTGTGACTGCAGCACCAAGTCTGCGTCACTGAATCTGCGCCGGGTTTGGAGTTTGCTTGTCTCCAGGCCCAAGCCGGAGGAGCGCCCAGGAACTGAGGTTAGCAGCTGGCGGCTCGGGAAATGGCGACTGTGCCACTGAATCTGCACCGGGTTTGGAGCTTACTGGCCTCCAGGCCCATGCTGGAAGAGTGCCCAGGGACTGAGTTTAGCAGCGGGCGGCTCGGGAAGCGGTGACTGCAGCACCGAGTCTGCGTCACTGAATCTGCGCCGGGGTTAGAGCCTACTGGCCTCCAGGCCTGCACCGGAAGAGCGCCCAGGGACTGAGGTTAGCAGGTCAGAGTCTGATCTTCTCCACAGTAACTGCAGAAGCACATCCAGTCAGCTTATATTAGTCCCAATACAGACTGCAAAGAGCAACCCAGGAAACACTGCTATTTTAAGGTTCCTAACTATTAAAAGGAAAGTAACTTGGAACAAACAGTGCCAGAAAACAGGGCAGGTCAGAGATGAGGAAACACTCCAAATCTCAGACACAAAGATCCTCACCTCCAAATAACACAGGGGGAAGGGAGATAGAGAAGTGTGAAGCCCAGTCTCCAG
>PVIR01006370.1:0-65635 GCA_004026965.1 Petromus typicus
GGGAATGATCTAATATGCTTAATAATAACACGAAACTTACGTGTTTTATATCAATCTAGTAAGGTCACTTTTCTCTTGAGAAGATTTCTGGTATAGAATAAGGAATAGAATTTCTCCCATTGTTATCTGAAAAAAATGTTCAACATTTTGTTCTTCTACTGTATAAGGCAAAAAATTCAAATTTGTATTGAGCTCCTTGTACTGTTAGGACAACTAGATGAAACATTTAGAAATCTTTCAAAAAGATTAATGAGGTCCTTTAAGTGAATGTTGTGATACCATTTTTCATATCATGAACATGCTGCTGATCCATAGGCCATTGTAACCATGTCTGCCTGAAAATCTATGGGCCTTTCAGTCATATATTTGTTGATTGAGCACAGGTAAATAGAAGTAATTAAAATCATTTTATAAATTGAAAAAAATTAATTTCTTTTTTTAATTGAGTATATTGGTACATTTTATATATACATTATGATCACATTCAACATTCAGCTAGTACATGACACATCTTGATTCTCATTTTTATCCTTTCTCCGGCCCTTGCCCACCCTACCACCCCAAAACCACATATATATATATATGGGTCTGTTTTCTTTGCCAGTATCATGCTGTTTTTATCATAGTGGCTTTGTAGTATACTTTTGAGTTGGGGATTGTGATACCCTCTGCCATGTCCTTATTGCCAAGAATCGCTTTTACTATTCTAGGTCTCTTATGGTTCCAGGTTAATTTTTCGATTATTTTCTCTAGTTCTGTGAAATACGCTGTTGGGATTTCAATTGGAATTGCACTAAAGTTATATAGTAGTTTTGGTAATATGGGCATTTTGACAATGTTGGTTCTTCCTACCAAGGAGTAAGGGATGTCTTTCCATTTTCTGATATCCTCTTCAATCTCCTTTTTCAGGGTGCTGTAGTTTTCAAAGAAGAAGTCTTTCACTTCCTTTGTTATATTGATTCCTAGATATTTCACTTTTCAGAGTGCTATTGTGAAAGAAATTTTTTCTCCATGAGTCTATCCCAGTATTGTAATGAACCTAGCAATTAAGTCAAGCAGTTTTGTTTTGTTTTGTTTTGTTTTACTGAGTTTTTGTGACCTTCTATATGGAGTATTTTACCATCAGCAAATAATGACACCTTAACTTCTTCCTTTCCTATCTTTATTCCTTTTATTTCTTTTTCTTATGTAATTGCATGGCTAATGTTTCCAGAACTATATTGAATAGTGGTGATAGTGGACATCTTTGTCTTGTTTCTGAGCTTAGTGTGAAAAGTTTCAGTTTTTGACCATTAAGAATGATTCTAGCTGATTTTTCATAAATAGCTTTTGTCAGATTGAAATAAAGACCATCTCTTCCAATTTTCTGAAAGGTTTTAATCATGAATGGGTATTGGATTTCACTAAACCCTTTTTCTGCATCTATTGATCATATAATTTTTTTCATTGGGTCTGTTAATGGAGTGTATTATATTTATTGATTTTCATATGTTAAACCATCCTTGCATCCCTGGGATGAATCCAGTTTGGTCAGGGTGTATGCTCTTCTTAATGACCCTCTGTATCTGTTTGCCAGTATCTTGAAGATTTTTACATCTATATTAATTAGAGAGATTGGGCTATAGTTCTCTTTCTTAGTTGGGACTTTCTTTGCTTTTGAAATCAAGGTAACAATTGCTTCAAGGAATGCTTCAGTTCCATTAAAGAGTTTGAAAAATAGTAGCATTAGCTCTTCTCTAAATGTCTTATAACAATCAGCAATGAACTCATCAAGACCAGTTGGTCATCAGACCTTGTTGGTAGGTTTTAAATTACATTTTCAATTTTATTGATTGATATTGGGGTGTTCAGCATATTTACATCTTCTTTCCTTTTTGGGAGTTCTTATGTGTCTAGGAATCTATTTGTTCTCTCTTTTCCATCTTGTTGAAGTACAGGTTTTTGAAGCAGGTGTTGTTGACTGTCCTCTGGATTTCTGCTGGATCTGTTGTGGTTTCACCCTTTTCATTTATAATTGCATGGATTTGGGTCTTTTCCTTCATTTTTTGAGAAGGTTGGCTAAGCATTTGTCAGTTTTGTTTATTCTTTTGAAGAACTAACTCTTCAATCTGTTGCCCTTTTTTGGGGAATCATTTTCTTAGCCTCCATTGCATTTATTTTTCCTCTGATCCTTATAATTTCCTTCCTTGTATGAGCTTTAGGTTTGTCTTGCTCTTCTTCTTCTAGAAGCTTGAGATTCAGTCAAAGGTTATTTACTTGAGCTCACTTTGTTTTCCTAGTGTGGGCATTCACTGCTTTGTGTTCCATAGATTCCTTTATGTTTAACTGACATTATCATTTAATTGTGACCTATTTGGGAATGTTACTCAGCTTCCATGTGTTTATGAAGTTCTTAGAATTTCTTTTGCTATTGTTCTCCAATTTTAAGGTGCTATGGTGTGATAACATACAGGGGATAACTTCAGTTCCTTTGTATTTACTTAAATAAGTTTTATGAACAGCATGTGGTCTATTTTGGAGAATGACCCATTGTAGCTGAGAAAAATGTGTATTCTGATTTTGTGGGGAGGAATATTCTGTAGATATCTATTAAGTCCATTTGTTCAATGTTTGGTTCAGTTCCAGTATTTCAGTATTGATTTTTTTGTCTGGTTTATCTGATTTAATCTATCTATTTGTGACAGTGGGGTGTTGAGGTCCCCCACTACTATTGTATTATTGTTTATTTGGCTTTTCATGTCTGTCAGTATTTGTTTTATATAGTTGGGTGTTCTAACATTTGGTGAGTATATGTTTATGATTGTCATCTCTTCCTCTTTGACTGTTTCCTGCATGAGAGGATGTAGTGACCTTTTGTCTCTTAAATAGTTTTGGTTTGAAATCGAGTTTGTTTGCACATGAGATATACACCTGCTTCTTTTGCAGTTTTCTGTCACATGCAGAAAATTTTTCCAACCTTTTACTTTCAGTCTGTGGATTTCTAAAAAAACTAATTTCACTGAGAACCAATGTGGTTATACCCACCTACCTCTACTTAGTATACCAATTTTTAATTTGTTGATATCTCAAGATATTTACAGTATGAAAGTGAATTTCTACTAATGGGTAAAATCTACTTTTCTCTTATGTAACCCGCTCGCTAGTGATGTATGTTACAGAAGATCACAAAGCCTGATGGCCGGTAGCTCTCTGGATAACAGTGCTCTCTCCCTGTGCCGCAGGCCAGGCAGTACATGCAGATGCTGCCCAAGGAGAAGCAGCCAGTGGCAGGCTCAGAGGGGGCGCAGTACCGGAAGAAGCAGCTGGCAAAGCAGCTCCCAGCGCATGACCAGGACCCTTCCAAGTGCCATGAGCTATCTCCCAGAGAGGTGAAGGAGATGGAGCAGTTCGTAAAGAAATATAAGAATGAGGCTCTGGGAGTCGGAGATGTCAAACTGCCCAGTGAGGTGGACACTCAAGGCCCCAGCAAAATGTCCAACCCTGGTGGGGACAGAAGTGCTCCAGCAGCAGCGGGGACTGTGGAGGACAATTCTGCTGAGCACGAAAAGTCTCAGTATGTGAGTAGACTGGTCCTATTTTCGGCCCAAATGATTATTTCATGGATTCTTTCTCTTTCGTGGAACTTTGTTGAGGTCATTCTTCTGTTTGCTATAGGAACAGCTATATCAAAGAAAATGAATGAAAATTCAGTTTAGAAAATCATTATGTTTGAAACTAATGTCCAAAGCCAATTTTGCTGATTATGTGTTGCCAGACATAATTGTGAGTTCTCTTATGCAGAGCTGTTGGTATTGCCACTCTCGTTCAAGCAGTATATCGGTCTAAAATCTATTTCCCACCATAATTTCCCTGTTGAACTGCTTGTCTCTTCCTATAAACAAGAATAATGTATGCTTACGTTAATTTAGCTTTGTTTGTGAGACTGCCTCAAATTCAGACTTGGGTTTGAATAGCTGTATTGGCATCTGTTTTGTATGTGTTTCTTTTACAGAGGGAAGTTGATGTTGTTTTCTAGTGACCTAAAGGTAGACAAACATCACACAAATGAGCAAGGCTTAGGAACTAAACCCATTGGAATACATAATCAGTAGTCCAGTTGACCCATCATCTGTTAAGGGTTAGCACTGGAGGAAAGTTTCTGATGAGCTCTACAGTAATCAAATCACTTTTGGAAGAACTCATAAAATTGAGGTGAAAACTGCTGTGTCCATCAGAGACTTCACGTGAAACAATCCGTTATATACAAGACTAAAGAAGTAGACTAGAACAGCCTCGGGAAAGCTAAGAGATTCCATTTTTTAGACGTATGAGTACTATATTATCTAGGTGGACAAATCTGTGATTTCTGAGGAGTTATTCTCATGGCACTGTTGCGCATATGATGCTCTGAATTGCTGCCCAGGCTGACAAGGAGAATGCCGGTCTTGCAGTGACCAGATTATCTCGGCTGCTTCCTTTTCAGTCCTGCTATTGCTGCAAGTCGAGTATGAAAGAGGGGGACCCCGCCATCTATGCGGAAAGGGCTGGCTACAGTAAGCTGTGGCACCCAGCCTGTTTCGTCTGCAGCTCCTGTGGTGAACTCCTGGTTGACATGATTTATTTCTGGAAGAATGGGAAGCTCTACTGCGGCAGGCATTACTGTGACAGCGAGAAACCACGATGTGCTGGCTGTGACGAGGTTAGTTCTTGGGTGTCACCCACGTGTAGATTGTCCAGCCCCTTACCCAGAGGACAGAGGACACAGTAGAGGGATTTTTCACATCCAAAGATGATTAATCAAAGCAACTTTTGATCTCATTCATTGTAGATGTTAATTGTATTGACTGAGACTATTGAGATACAAAAGATGGATTTGTACTAAATAACAAATTCATACGTAAGGTAAATTTTCAGACTTTAAGTCCCAAGAAAGTATTTGATCTGCCTGTAAATCTAAATCCCTTGTTGTCCTAACAGGCTAACTTTGTCATTTATAGCACAACGAAGAACACCCAGTTCATCTTATTTTTATCCTCTTCCCAGCTGATATTCAGCAATGAGTACACCCAGGCAGAAAACCAGAATTGGCATCTGAAACATTTCTGCTGCTTTGACTGTGACAACATCCTAGCCGGGGAGATATACGTAATGGTCGATGACAAGCCTGTCTGCAAGCCGTGCTATGTGAAGAATCACGCTGTGGTGAGAAGCGTTGTAGACTTGTGTTTTCGTGTGCTTGCTTTGTGACTGGACCTCACGCTTCTCTTTCATGCTCTTATGAATGAGAAACAGAAAATAGCCCCCATATGGAGACTGCATGAGTGCCAAGCAGAGAATTAAAATCTGTGCCATTAAATAACAATGTGTGCATTGATTCCAAGCCACCTCCAGATGGCGCGTTCTACTTGTGTGTTTACAGAGTGGACTATAAGGGCTGTCCAGCTGTATTTGAATGTGTATGGTTTCTGTCCATGTTGCCAGACCACCCGTCAGGTCCTTTGACTGGATGGTCCCTAGCTTTTAAATCCTGCTGAACAGATTTAGTACAACCAAATTTTGTCTGCACTTGTAGATTTATTTGTGTGAGTTTAACACTCAGATAATGTAGGTGTTTTTTCTTACATGTACTGTTCTTAGACAGAGCTGCTGGTACATAATGGCCAGCAGATATGTAATATAGATAATGGATAAAATGTGGCCATATATGGTAGGGTTTATAATAGAAATAGAGGGGTAGACCTCTGCTATGTGTATGTGAACTAGCAAGTAGACGAGATTCCTGGCTAAGGAAGAAAAGTAAGTATTTCTTTAAAGTTGAGTGTGTCGCTATGAAAATAAACAAGTTTTGACATTAGTGCCAGTTTGAAGCCTTGACCCATGGCCCCAGCTGCAGTCCTCCATTCTCTTAACAGCTCGGCCTCCTCAGAACAGCGCAGGGCCTTGCAGTTCCTAATGTCCTGTTCAGCCCTTCACTTTTTGTCAGTGTAACTGTGCCAGTGATCTCCAGTCTGACCCCCATCCTTTCCGTTACTCATCTTGCTCAAAAGCCACCTTCCTTGGTGATGGGAGATGATCCCCCCTGTGCAGATGTGATCACTAGATCTTTAACAGGTCTGGTCCCTTCTTGACTTTCCTGTCAACTTATTTTATCTAATCTAAGTTATACACTTCCACGTATTTCTTGCTTTTTGCCGTTTATACATTTGTTGTTTTGTTTGTTATATTTTTTAAGGTCTAACTACGTAGCCTGGGCTGTCCCCCTGCCTCAGCCTCCTAAGTACTAGGATTACAGGCTGTGCCATCACACTAGCCTGTGCATTGTTACTTGCCCTTTGTTCGCCCTAACTGGTTTACCTGGCACATCTTCTGTTCCTTGCTTAACCTGACTCTTCCTACACATTCCTCTAGACTAAATTTTCACTCTTCTTTGAGCCCTTTGCTGCCTCCCCCTTCCCAAGATCCAGAGCTTTGTTTCTGGCTAGATCTCCATGTTCCATGGGGTGTATGTGCGAGACTAATGTCACTCACTTGTCAACTTCACCGGACTCCGCAGGCAGCTGGAGAGTAGAGTTTGTCCTTTCATTTCCACACCTTCAGTATCTAGTGTTAGGAAATGTTTGACTAGCTGACTTGTTTTCTCATATTTGTCATTTACTTTAGGGTTATTATAGACTTTTTCTTTTTCCCAGAAAAAAAAGATGATAAATTATTCTGTGGTTCATTTATCTAGACTCATCTTCTGTAAATATTGCTGCAACTGTTTATAGAATAAAGATAAAAATTGGGGTTTTTTTGGCCAGTGATGTGTTAGTGTTCATTACTGTGAGAGTAACAAAAATCAGCATAGAATAATTTTTACCTAGTTTTCTATTTTTTTTTTTTCTTCTAGTACAGGGAACCAAACCAAGGACTTTGCATTTTCCAGGCAGGTGCAGTGCCGCTAAACTACATCCTCAACCCCTTGCCTAGTTTTCTTAATTCTGTATGTAATTGAGCAATAGTTATCTCTCCTCCTCTATGAATTGAAGGTAATAGAATATTGTTAATAATTATAAAAAAAGGTCCACAGTAGTATTACATAAATGAGAAAAAAGAAAACAGATTATGATATGAAAGCCTGGGAATAAATCAATAGACTTAAAATGCTTTTATTTCATTCAAACAAGTTTTAATATGAAAACTTGTTTTAATGTGAAACATAGAAAATTAAAAGTTTAATATGAAAGTAGAAAATTAAAGTTTAATATGAAATATAGAAAATTAAAACATTAGAAAAGAATTGTAGTGCTATAATAATAAATGCAAAGCCAGTTATTTAAATGACACAGCTACAAATTAGTGTGCTTGTAGTTATATTGATTTGTATTCAGGGACAGATTTTTAATCATCCAAAAAAATAGTATCTCCATTGTTCCCTATGGAAAGTTTGGTTCTTATAACTTTTAGATCATAAAGCTGTACTGTAACTTCTGTAAGTAGAAGCAATATAGCTATAAAAATTATTGAAATAGCTATATTGTAAGTCCACAGTGGACATGTGTAATAAGGTTTTTCTTCCTGTCCTCAGCCAGTTTACTACTAAGAAACCAAGGCTGCTTAAGTGTAGCCACTGCCTTCTTACACTGAATGATCTTGATTTCTTCACCTATTATAAAATATTTTGAAAGAGTCAATTTTCACATTTATTCATCACTAATATATACAAAAAGGCATATAGAATTACTCAGTGTTTTAGAAGTCTCAGTGGATTAGTTTTCTATTTTCTGCTCTAATATAGGAAAATATTTTTATATACATGTTAAATTAATAAAATAGTGTGTGTATATGGTGTGTGTGCATCATGTGTATTTGATTACAACACATAGAATACTAAGACAGGGGATGTAAGAATTAATGTCATACAGTATTAGATAATACATAAATTATGACCGATCTTATGACAGAACAGAAGCCAATTAACTGCAAGTTATATTTTTAGTGCAAACGTATTATTCTCAAACACTGTCAGTATTTTTAATTGAGTCCTTAATTACTTTGAACATGATTTTAATTTACTACTGTCTAGAAATAAGTAGTGTTAATAATCTCATATGTCACAGCTAAGACAAATTACCATTTCAAAGCTTTAATGAGTGAGGGAAAGTCCCCTAATAAACTTCTTTGTAATTACTAATATGCCAGTTAGTAGAATATGCCAAAAGCAAGTGTACTGCTTTACAATTTCCTGCTGAGATTTTCGTTAAATTACTTGTGTGGTCTTTATCTGCTGTTTCTCACAGTGCTTGGCATCTGGACCTGTGTTCAGAGCTGTTGATTAAAAAGATGGGGAGTCTCTCAGTGGGTGTGTTCTTGAGGTTGTCATTCTGTTTTAGTTCACCATCTTTTCAGTATGTCTTAAGGTATGAATCTCACCAGCACTGTCCGATCTCTTGCGTTTCTCCTCTGCTGTTACTCCCAAGCAGGTGTGTCAAGGGTGCCACAACGCCATCGACCCCGAAGTGCAGCGGGTGACCTACAACAACTTCAACTGGCACGCGTCCACAGAGTGCTTCCTGTGCTCGTGCTGCAGCCGCTGCCTCATTGGGCAGAAGTTCATGCCCGTGGAAGGGATGGTGTTCTGCTCAGTGGAGTGTAAGAAGATGATGTCTTAGGAGACCACGCCAAGCAGCTCGGAGCCACTGGCCTGGAGCGGTCTGCATTTCTACTGTAAAGTACGAGTGGAAGGAAAGAAAAAGCACGACTATTATAAAGACAACCGGAACGTTTTGTTTTCCTTAGATTTTTCTCTTTTAATTTCAAAAGCTATCATTAAACATTTTATGTTAAAAGTGGTAATGAGCTCCCGCTTTCCTTAGCTTTCTCAATGTGAAGTCTTTGAATGGGAAGCTTGGGTTTAATTGATCTTCCTGTCCCTGTGTGCCTGGTGCCAAACACAGTGTGTGTAAAACGAAAGAGTTTTTGGATGGAAAGATGAATGTTTCTAAATTTAAGTTCTATTTTTTCTTTCATGTATAACTAAGTTGCCTTAATGCCACGCTTTACGTTTATTGCCTCATCCTGTTCCCTGAGCTTTGTAATGAAGCCCAGTGGATTCGCTAACAGAGAACATAGAAACACGGCGCCGTATGCAGTGCTGTCTTGAGGAATAAATACTCAGCTGCGCGTGAGCTTCTCCTGACCGGTGATGGCAGCATTTTCTGTGTTGCGTTTCCCTGTAGTTTACTTATTCTACCTCTCATTAGACTCACTGTAAGCTCCATCTATGGCCTTGACTATTCTATTATTGCATGTGACATAACATTATACACCCTCTTTACTTCTACAGACTTTTGTCTAGATATAACCAAACTCATTTATATTACTTTCAATCCAAAGAATATGTGTAGTTTTTATACCCAGAAAACTGTAACATATACTGACTGCACTTGCCCGCCATGGTTTGAATGAAATTCTTTGCATGATTCTTATCCAGTGGATTCTGTCTTATGATCCTTCTAGGCCACCATAGATATGTGAAATGTCTTTGCCAATGTACTTTCATCCTTGGGGATTTCTAATGCATATTTTTTCCCTAATATTTCCACATATAACTATGTACTATGAAGTGAAATAGAATAAATGATATGTATATTATTATTCAAAATGTCTTCATGCATCCTTTTCAGGTAAAAATATCTTCTGCAATAATCATGGTTTTCTCAAGTCTGTTAATATAGTGTATTAATTTATCAATGTACATATGTTGAACTGTCCTTGCATCCCTGGGATGAATCCAACTTTGTCGGGGGGGGGGGGTCTCATCTTGATGGTCCCAGTACTCTCTTTTCCAGTACTTACTGAGGATTTTTCCATCATTGTTCATTAATGAGATTGGCCTGTAGTTCTCTTTTTTTGGTTGGGTCTTTCTCTGCTTTTCAAATCAAGGTAATAGTTGCTTGAGGAATGAATTTAGAAGTCTTGTATCTCTCAGTTTCATTAAAGAGACTGAAAAGTAGTGGCATTAGCTCTTCTCTAAATGTCTTAGAGAATTCAGGAATAAAGTTATCAGAACCAGGACTTTTCTGTGCTGGTAGATTTTTAATTACATTTTCAATGTTACTGATTGATCTTGGGGTGTTTAGAATTTTGATATCTACATTCCACTTTGAAAGTTCATATGTGTCCAAGAATCTATCTGTTTCTTCTCTGTTTTCCATCTTACTAGAGTGCGGTTTTTTGAAGTAGGTGTTGTTGACTGTCCTCTGGATTCTGTTGTGATTTCACCCTTTTCATTCATAATTGAATGAATTTATGGACAAAACCTCAGCAGCATGGGAACTAGCAGAAAGAATCAACATTTGGGATCTGATCTTACTGAAAAGCTTTTGCATAGTAAGAGAAACAACCAGCATAATGAAAAGAAATATGGGAAAAAAGAATTTACCATCCATTTCTCAGACAAAGACTACATTCTAGAATGTATAGAGAACTTAAAAAAAAAATCACCTACTCCAAATTTAAAGACCCAATTCAAAAAGTGGGCATCTGAAATGAGCAGACATTTTTCAGATGAAGAAGTAAAGGCAACAAACAAACATATTAAAAAATGTCACCCTTGCTGGTCATTCAGGAGATGCAGATTAAAACAACACTCAAATTTCATCTCACTCCAGAAAGAATGGCTGCCATCAAGAAATCAAGCAGCAGCAAAGGCTGGCAGGACTGTGGGGGGCAAGGAACTCTTCTGCCCTGTTGGTGAGAATGTAGACTGTTGCAACCACTATGAAGATCAATGTGGAAATTCCACAAAAAGCTAGCATTAGATGTCTCATTTGACCTCGCTATTACCCTGCTAGGTATATACACAAAAGAATTAAAAGAATCATACCACAGTGACATATATTCACCTATGTTTATAGCAGCTTAGTTTGCAATAGCTAGATCTTGGAAATAGCCCAAGTGCTCATCAACAGGAGACTGGATAAAGATGTGATGTTTTAAATGAAATGGAGTATTACTCAGCCAGAAAGAATGATAAATTCTAGCTATTTATAGCTAAATGGATGCACCTTGAGACCACACTCATAAGTGAAAGAAGGTGCAGATGTATAAATACTGTACTGTTTCTCTAGTATGAGAAGCTGAATGTGTAAAAGAGGTCGAGCATGTGTGATAGATATTGTGAAATACAAAGAAAATGTTCAAAGGGAAAGGGGTTAGGGGAAAATGAAAGAAAAAAATTTGATAGTAAAAAATTGGAAACAAAGCTTATGTATATAGATGGTCAGGTTCTGCACAGCAAGAGAAACAACCAGCAGAATGAAAAGACAACGTACAGTATGGGGGAAACAGTTACCTTCCTCATACAAAGGACTACTATCTAGAGTGTATAGAGAACTTAAAACAAATCAGCTGCTCCACATTTAAAGACCCAGTTTAAAATGTGGGCATTTTCAATTTTATTGATCTATATTGGGATGTTTAGCGTTTTGATATCTACTTCATTCCACTTTGGGAGTTCATATGTGTCTGCTTTTGGAATCAAAGTAAGAGTTGCTTGAGGAATGAGTTTGGAACTCTTGCATCTCTTTCAGTTTCATTTTAAAAATAGGCAGGGAACAGAAAAATAAGAGGTATAGGTAAAAGTTTTTAATGTTGAATGTGATCATAATGTATATGTAAAATGTATCAAACTCATTTTTAAACATTCCCATAATCACCTGTCATATGTACTTATTAAGTTTTCTGTTGTGTAACATAAAAAGGGTTAGTGTATTAAGGAACAACTGATTTAGTGAAAATAGTGTCCAGCCTCCCCCCTTGAAATGCCGTCTGCAGTAAAGCATCTGTTCCAGCAGGGGGCAGTGTCTGCTAGGACAAAAACTGACGCAAAGGCTGCCTCTGACAGGACGAACACCAACGATTTTTCATCATAGGAAAGAATTGTTTATGACACAATAGGGAAGAGTTGTTATTTTTCAGGTCATGGGGAAATTTTTCTTTTAGAGAAAAAAAATCATTTTAATTGAAGTTTGGAAAAACTTTATCTTAGGTGAATCTAAGCAGTATTATTCTTTTAGATAGTCTGCTTTAGTTTATTAAAGTTTTCATGGTAATCTACTGTGAGAAAGGAAGTGAGTGGGGAATAGTAGAGTCTCATTCTGGTGTCACTGGGCAGTGTGGACATTTGCTTGGTTTATTGGGATTTTTTTCTTTGTTTTCTGTCTTCAATCTGAAGACTTTCATCTTCATGGCATTGCAGTTTTTGCTAATAGAAAACCAGGAAGTTAGGTTTGTATGTCTGTCCTTCGAGCCCACAGTAACCATGCACACGTGTACAAATAAACATATCTGTTCTTTGTGCGCTGTGCCTTCCCCAGCCACAAAGTTACCTTTTGGAGTTTGAACATGTGCCATCATACCAAAAGAAGTAAAATAATTCTGCATAAGTTTAATGCTAATATAAATATCAGTGACTGTATACTAATATCACTGTTTGCCTACCTTTTTGCCTTTATTTCAAATAGTAAAAATATATTTTTTCCTTGGCATTCTGAGTAGCTAAGCTTTCCTATAATAACTGAGAGATTCTCAAGGTCTTGGACCATTCTTAGTATGGTCCATATTTAAAAATGGATGGACTTACAGATATTTTGTTTTGTAAATTAGCTTTTAAATTCTGTAAGATTTATTTTTCTGCTAACATTTGGGATATACCTCTCTCACTACTATCACTTTGTATTCCTCATTGTATGCAATTCTAAATAATGGTTTACTTTTCTTTTTTCAGTCTGAAGTATTTTTATCTTTGCAGGGTTGTAGTTTTCGCTGATACCAAACCCGGAATTTAGCTTTGTGTGTGAGGCCAGGGGAAAATAAAGAGAAGTAATAAAGGTTTTTATCTGGATTTGTGCATTCTTTTCTCCAAAGAAAGATAAATCATTCTTAATATTTCCTGTAAATCAGTTAATGGACTCTCACATCAAGGTCCCACGTGAGCCCTGTTTTCCAGAAGCCAGCCTAAATGGCCATCAGCTGGGCCTGGGGGGTCCCTTAAAATAAACTCTGGAACTTTGTGTAGATGAAGTTTGTGGCTTTGCTGACTCATCATGCAAACCTGGGAGCAAGAAAAATCTCAGAACATGCAGCCATCCATAGCCCCAGAGAGCAAGAAAAGAGATGTTCTTTTCCTTTCTGTACAGAAGCCACCATCTCAGGTACTAAAAAGTATAAAGTTGATTTATTTTCTTGTCCCTGAATGACAATGATAATCTGGGAGCAGAAAGGTTGGATGAGGAAAAGAAAGCGGCGATACTTTTTTTCTGAGGCCCAGGGGGTTCAAAAGATTTTGAGCCATGATCAGTTGCTGGAGAATACTGAGGTAATACATTACTGTCCTCACCAAGAGAATCAGACCATTTAGAATGATTAGTCATGTGCTCCTTCATGGAATCTGCACATACCCGCACATCTCTAACCAGAGTAATTTTGCTCCTCTCCCTGGATACAGTTATAGTTTTGAGAAATCATTGGATTCTTACTCAATCCACCACTAAATCTGACTTTGTCTTCAGTTACTAGCCTTCGTGTTTGTTGTGTGATATTTTTTTCTCTCTCTCTAGAAGTGAGAAACTGAAGATTTGTTCTTTAATCAACTCTAGCTGGAACCTTTGTGATTCTCAAATCTTCAAACATAATTTTCCAAATCTGCCTTTGAAATATTTCCACCCAGTTCTACTGAAGGCAGGAGATTCATTATTGACTCATTCTTAAGCAATTTCCAGCATGTAGTGTTTAAATTCATCCAATTTCCCCATGGTTACCAAAGACACATTACCACCCAAACTCGGCATTAATCCTTTGTCTCAGATGCCCTGGCATATCTGAACTTGTCTTCTAGGTGTATTCAGTTAATTCCTTAGAAAACACAACTCCATCACTGTCTCCGTAAAAAAGAAATAAAGCACTGTACCAAAAATTCTTGCCACACAGGCCCTGTGCCTTCCAACCTCACCTAATTTAAGTGTTCTGTGATAACTGCTCATTTTACTGAATGCTTGCACACATTCGAGGAATCCACTACACTGGAGGAGATGAGTCTGGAGCACATAACCATAAAAACCATTATGACTTAATGGAATGTTTTGAAATCTATCCGATACATAAATACCCTTGGCTAATTATTTTGTCCTTTCGTAGATAACCTGTCATTGCATCTTCTACTTGATCATAATGCATTTTGAGATACTCAAAACAAAATGTCATTAACCTTTTATACTCATTTTGAATGGCATTTTACACTGACATTAATAAAAGCTGCTATTGATTTTTCTTCAGTGATACTTCTCCCCAGCACATCCTGACTTTCAGACAATGACAAAAGCAATTCATACTCAGTTATCTTTACTGAAGTCGGCCATTACTGAATGTAGAGATGTTGGAGTTGATTTCTCTATAAACATTGACTGACTGAGGCACCACGGAATAATCTAGAAGGGGACTGGCTTTAATTCTCAGTAGACACTAACTCCCACTGTTTTCCTACCCACAGTTAACATGAGAACAGATGAGTAGGACAGAGAACAAGAGTGGATGTGAGGAGTCTAAGAAAAGAAACATCCAACTATTGAGTGAACATCAACGGATCTATTTAGGTCAAGAATAACAAAAATTTTTAAATGAACTCGGGGCTAATTTTATCTAATGCAAAGTAATGTCAGAATTTGATTGAAAATTGAAACTAAGACATGGTGATGTCTCAGACCTTGTACTACAACAAACTATGGTGGTTTAGGAAAGAGAAGGGGACTAGGAGAAATAAAAATGGAGAACACGGGAGACACCTATCCCGTGGGCAGTGGGGAATGAATGAAAACAGAGATAAAGTTCATGTGGGATGGGAGCAAGTCAAATGATATGTTTGAAGCAGATGAATAACAATTTTCCAAATGAACAATTTCAATATCCAGGGTAAATCTGGAAAAACTTTCATGCTGAAGTTACTCCCATTAGTTTCCTAGAAAAAGGTGAGTAATCAGGAAGGCTTTTGGCAATGAGTAGTGAAAACACCAAGCCTGGCTTAAAGACAAGAGGTAAGCTAACCCAACTTGGGCGAGCTCATTTCAGTCTGCTCGGGGGCCTATAGGTCACTTGCATTCTAGAGTAATGACAAGAGGAAATATTCTGTTTCCACTCCTTAATTCCTGGACCTACGAATCTTGACTTACAGAGAAGTATGGCAAATATTCAACACTGATTCAGAGCGTCTATCTACAATCTTCAGGTGAACCCTGTCCCAGCCCTGAAGCTATTGCTGCCCAGCTGGCGCTGTCATTGCATTTTGAAAAGGCAGTTTCAAGTTCTATCAACCCATCTGCTGCTGGACAGTGAGGAACATGCCAAGGCCAGTGAATTCCTTGAGCATGAGCCCAGTGTGGCATTGCGTTGGCCCTTTAGTCCATTCCTTGGTCAGAAATGGCACTGTGTGGAAAACCACAATAGATGAGGCATTGTGTTAGTTCACAAATGATAGCTTTCCCAGAAGCATTATGTGCAAGGAAGGCAAACTTATACCTGCCATAAATGCTTATTCCAGTAAGAACTAAGTACTCCCCTTTTCATGATGGAAATGGCTCAGTATGTAGGAATACAAAAGTGAACAATTTTGCTTATTAATAGAAGCTTCAGTAAAATTTTACTCCCATTCATGAACTCCACAAGAGGCAAGGAACATGACCACAGCCACATGACCATGGACATGGCCACATTTCCCAGATTCATGGATCAAACTGAGGTTGTGGACCGAGGTATAATTTACCTGCCCTCAGGTCACAAGGGCTGATCACCCCCAGGAAATGGTGCTGTATTTTATACTCAGTGATGGTCCCTGCTGCCGCCAGATCAGATCGTAGTAGAAGCTGTAGCCAGGTCTGTCTTGGAAAGTAGAATCTATGTTGCTGAGCCCATGGATAAATTCCATCTCTGCCACCTTGACCACGCTGTAGATAAGCTGATTGGGCAATGACAGCAGTAGCTGAAAAAAGATGTCTACTGCTCTCTGTTTCATTCTTAAAGTCCTCTTTTGCTGAGGTCACCTTTTAGTGAGCATTGATATGGGACACAAATATCCACATTCTTCACCCATACAGAGAAGTCTATCTACTTACCTTTTCCCCAGCATCTTTGTCACCAGCTTTCCAATCATATTCCATCAAAGTCCCGACCACTCAGGCTGAACACTGATGCCAGCCCATAAACAAACAGTCATACACCTAGCCATTTTTTTCCAGCCAAAAAGTATAGTCACGTGCACTGCCCAAAGCCAAAGCAAACACATTTTACTTTCAACAAGTAGGGAATCTTTTCCAGGAGCCGTGAACAGACTTATTTACCTTTCCATTTCATTGGCTGCAATTAAGTCATGTGCTCATTCCTATTAAGTCAAAAAGAACGAATTGCAATGGCTAAGCCAATCAGAATTTATATGATTGAGGGCTGAGGGCTAAACAAAATTCATTTTCTGATATATGAAGAGGAAAAATAGCTGTTGAGGTGACAAACAACATGAATGATCAATAATTGTTTTGATTTGGAATCTTCACCTAGAGTAGAGATGGTGAACCTATGGTACTTATGCCAAGTAGCTACACTTGTTTATTTTTATTTTTGAGAGAGGGAGGTTGGAAGTTCTAAAAGATTCGGCATCACTGACCTACTAGGTATGTAAACCTGGATGGACAGATGAGTGGTTCTCAAGCCTGGAGGTTCAATTAACCTGTGAAATGAAACAAGGATAGCATTTGATGATAGTTTTCTTGGGCAGGAATCTGTTTACATAGCCAGTAATAGTCTGAAGTCAGAGACACAGATCTCATGACATATTTGTGGTCCATGGCTACCATATTTTTCTTTGTTTCCCAATATCTGATTTCTTCTCTCTCATCCCTTCATTACATTCTCTATCAAGTGCTTTACTCCTCTCTCTCTCAAAAATGAAAATCATTCCCTGGCACCCTTCTGTCCTTACCATGCTGACTTCTCTAGCCCTCTGAAACACTTAGGTGAATTTATGCCTCTTCATTACCATAACCAGAGTTTCATTTCATAATCTTATCATGTCTCATTAGGTATTTCATTAATTCCTCTCAGGTTCTTCTGTCTGTAGTGTCACTGTGTTCTAGTTCAATGTCATCTCAAACCTTGGTGTGCATCAGACACACCTGAAGGGCTTCTTGAATGCAGGCTACTGGACCACATTTCTCAATGTTTGATGGGTAGAGGCCTTTGCTCTCCATTAGTCATAGTCTCATGAAGAAGCAGGCAGGTGAAAAGAAGGTGAAAGTCGTGAAGTTCTCTCTCTGAAAGAAGGTGGTGGAAATGAGCCTGAAGTGACCATGACTCTAAAATGTCTGTGCTCATAGGAGGGGCTGTTGTCACTGTTTTCCTAGGTAAATAGGAACGCTGCAAGAATGCAGTCTGCAGAACCTGGTCACAGTGGGATTGATTGTCAGTTGGAAGACTGACAGGAACATAAAATGAGGAATCCATCATGAAGGCACTTCAATAGAAGAACACTGATGGGATAGCTTTGGATGAGGTTGAATTGGAGACCTGTAGTGGGCTACAGAAGGGATTTTGGAGCCTGAGATCTGAACTGAGGGAAAACTTCTGGCTGGAGATATAGATGAGTCAGTAGATTAAAAATTGCATTTGTGTCTCTGATTAACTTTTTAAAAAACTTCTATCACTTTATGAAAAGACTCTAGATCACAGTAAAGAAAAATGATTTTTTTTTTATTTTTGGAAGCATCAAAAATTATACCAGCAATTATGGTACCTCCATGATACAGTACAAGGGTGGAGATAGTACAGCTCTGTGATGTAGAATTAATAGAATCCACCTCACTGAGCCCTTGACACACTCACTGAGTGACCCTCGGTGTCAAGGGTCTCTTTTCTTACAATCACTGCAAAAAAATAGCTTCTTGGCATTACGGGTTTGGTTGAGCAATGCAAAGCCCTTTCCCTTTTCTCCTAGGGCAGAAATTTAGCCTCTGAAATTAGACTGCTTTTTCTTAGAATGTTATGAACCACTAAGAAAAATCACTGTGTGTCCCCATCCTTTGTATCCTATCTTTGTAAATTAACTCAAATTGCTGCACCTAATTTTATTTGTATACATGCCATGCTGTAGACCAGAACATATCAAACATGCTTTCTCCTTTCTTATCTTTTTCTTTTTCCTTTCTGAACTTTTCTTCTACACTTTTCCTCCTACATTTTACTTCATTTTTCTAATCACCATTCCAGATCTACTCATTATCTTTGCTGTTTTAACTTGTCATATTGCTCCATTATTAATGTATGGTTTCTTCCTTTCATTAAATCCATCAAAGAATAATAAAATGTTTATAACAATTGAGGGTAAAAAGGAAAAAAAGTCCTGTGTATAATTTCTGGTTAGGAGTTTCTTCATTAGCTGCAGATCCATTCTCCAGCCATCAGCTCCATTTACTCCAGTTCCTCTCATCACGTTCTTACCCTCACTTCATTAGCAATACTCTGCACATCAGGAATCGGCTCATTAGATACACTATTAACTTTCGCTTGGATCCCAGAAAGGATGAAAGTCTTCTATTTCCATTTTATTGACAGAAAAGAACTATTAGTGGAAGTAAACCCAAGCAGAGAAAAGTCTAAGTAAATTATTTTCTTAATTTTTGAAAAACATGGGTCCAAAATTGCATTAAACTACTAGAAGGTAGTTACTCTTTTAACACTAGCATTTTCTTTATTTTAGAAAGACAAAAGGAAATATATTGACCTGCTGCTTTTTTCTGAAGGAAGTTTTATTTTATTCTAATGTATGTTCATTTAAATTATGACTCAGAGTAAGATCAATGTATTAAATGATAGTAACATATGCATATAACTTTCCTGCTATGGATATGAAAATGCACTTTTTAAAAAGAAAATGCAAGCCAAGGATTTAGCTCACTGGTTCTGGCATCTGCCTGGCAAGCGAAGGTCCAGAGTTTGATCTTGGGTAGCTACCTACCACAATGCTGAGTGTGGTGACTCACTCCTGTAATCCCAGGACTCAGGAGGCAGAGGCAGGTGGATTTCTGTGAGTTCAAGGCCAGCCTTCTCCACAATAGTGGGTTTAGGGTCAGCCTGAATTACAAAGCAAGTTCCTGTCTAAAAAAAAAAAAATAGAAAGAAAGAGAGAGAGAGAGAGAAAGGAAGAAAGGTGCATATTGAAGTGCTTAGTAAGGATGGTATAGAAAAAGTAACAATAAAAGAAAATAAGAAGAAGAATATGGAAAATGTTAACTGAAAAATCTAATCAAAGGAGAGTAGAACTTTTGCAAAAGGAAAGAAGACCAAGAGACTGAAGAAGGGGAGAAAGGAGAATAGAAAGGGATTAAAAAAATAATTAAGATATGTTACTTATGTGTTCCTACTTCCCATGAGGAAGGTCATCATTGAGTACTGCAAACATGCACTAATAAAAAATTACACTAAAAATACTGTTTGTAATTTTTCTATAAATTAAATTGATGTAAAAAATAATTTCAGCTCTCTATAAAATCAGAATATCAATCACCATACAGTACATTACATTTTTAAATGGGCATACAAATATTTCTAACCTCACATATTCTGTAGAATTTGGCCATTCATCATGTGTACTGCATCTTCATTACTCTTACACCTAAAGGGCTTGTGACTGGTTGGGCAAACAGAGGCAACACCACCTCCAGGCTCATGGGCTGGCCACTCATCTTCATGTCCTAGGAACCCAGCTGTCATTCTGTGGAGGAAATTCAGTGCCCACTCAAGAGCGACCATAGACAAAGACATACCTGGAGGAGAACTGAAACTCCCATCCCAAGGCTACCAGCAACTATCAGACAGGTGGCTGCACAATTCTTCAGACAATTTCAGTACCAAGCTGAAACCTTAGACAGACAGCAGAAATAGTTGCTCACCATCATTTTATCCAATTTCCAGAAATGTAAAATACATAAACAAAGTGAGGGCTTGTTTCATAATGCTGAACTCTAGGGCTATTTGTTGCACTATTCGTTAGCTATGGTATTGCTAACACCTACAGGAGAGAATTATTCATACAGAAGAATTTCTGAAAAACATCTGAATTTTTGCTATAAGCTATAAAATGTTACTTGTATAAATGGATATTCTTTGTATAAATGTATTATTTAGAATATTAATGTTTATCCTCCCATTTTTCTCTGATGCATCTTTCTTTGCCCCTTGCTTAAGGATTTATATATAGTAGACATGCAGTGTCGGTAAACTGAAGTAAATAATTTTTACTTGAGAGTGTATGAACATCAGGAAATTTGAATCTAGAGAGCACTGTTTCAGGACAGTGTATTCTAAGGATTAGGACCACAGCTCTGGAGTAAGTAGAAGGCCTTCCTTTCTCCCTGGGAGTCTTTGATCATGAATTTCTGGGCCAAACAAGTGGAATCCTCAGCATTCCCTATTTCAAAGTGAGAAACACCTTTAATGATGCTGAAGATTCAGCAGGAAAGAACTTAGAATACAAGTCTTTGTCTATTCTCTCAGGTCTGTGATAGGAAAGGTATCCATTTAAGAGGACCATCAAGGGAATTTATTAACTACATATGAGGTTCCAAATGCTGTGGGTGTAAATGATTGTGCATTGCAGTCAAAAAGTTCATAGTCATATACTCCATAAAAACAAATACTAATAGAAACTAAAGTCCATTGTGATAATAGAATGCAAAAGATAAAAAATGTAGTGATTAATCTTGAAGCCTGCCATGTAGTAGTATCCATAATCAATCACTTATGTCATTTCTTATAATTTTTATCAAATTAAAATAATTTGTTTTCATTGCACTGCTATAATTCCATGATTATGCTTTAAACAAATTTTAAAACATTTATGAGTGAATTTAGAGAGAGTAAATGATGGTATTAGCAGCTCTGTTTGACAAAAGCACATGCTATATTACTTTTTTTTTTCCAAACACATTTTCACCTTCTTTATCCTAAAATTCTGCTAATGAGTATGAAATGGAGGTGGGAAAGAGAGGAGCAGGAGGTAAACAGCAATGTCAAGTCTTGTATCCTAAACTACTTTCCACATCCCGCTCCTTTCCACCACAAGCACGGTGCCCAGTATCTCCCTCAGGAGCTACTTCATCAAGTTGTGCAAAGTCTGTGATGTAAGTCACTGTTGAGAAATATTCATACCGGTCATCATTGTACCTTCTGTCCACTCCTTTGGCCACCATGAAACAGCAAACATGGCAGGCAAAGGCCCTGCCTCTGTGCCATGTGAGGGTCACACAAGCATGTATGGTCAAATCCCAGAGGCTGAGCATGAGTCTTGCTTCTTTGGCTACTCAAAAGTTACTTGGAGGATAATTATAGGGCCCTGGTCCCCAGTCCCAAAGGGAGAGTGGGTAACATTAGGATAACTTCCCATGTGTGTGTGTGTGTGTTGAAGTAAGAATCATCACTTGAAAACAACTGACTATAACTTTTTAAAAATAAATTTCATCTTTAGTTACTCTTCTCTTATTAAAAGTTCCTTAATAATCTTTTGTAACAATTTTAGCTGCTTTTTACATAAACAATCACTTTCTCCTCACAGCAACCCCGTGAGTTTAAGTACTTTTTTTTTTTTTTTTTTTGAGACAGGGTATTGCTTTGTGGTTCAGGCTGGCACTCAGCTCAGCCTCCAACTCACATCACAGCAATCCTCCTGCCTCTGCCTCCCGAGTGCTGGGATTACAAGTGTGAGCTACCACGCCTGGCACTGTGGTATGTGGTACTGGTTGCTGCTGGGGTGAGTCTCCACGCCCAGTATGGTATGTGGTTACCGGGGATCGAACTCAGGTCCTTGCACTTGCAAGACAGGTGCCGGAACCACTGAGCTAACTTCCCGGCCTGAGTTTAAGTACTTTTACTACATGCATCCTTTTACAAATTTGGCCAAAGCCATAAAGAGAGAATGCAAAAGGACTGGCATCGGTTTCCTAGCAACCAGTCTTCACAGGCTGAATTCCTTGTGCCTCAATGAAAGTCTTTTTCTCTTTCATCTACATTATATAAAGTTACTAAGCCAGGGGCACAAAAAGAAGAATGTTTTTATTTATTTGTCTGTTTATTTGCTACCTTCCTGGACCTTTCACTGAGATCTCTTCTTGCCTTTCACTGAGAGGCATCTTCCAGAAGCTCCTGCCTTCCTTCTTGGGGAATTTCTCTTTATGGAGAGAGTTACTCTACCGTGAATGGCTTCTAGGCTGTGCAGCCAGTAGCAGCACTGTACTGACCTGCTAAAGACAAAAATCTTTCTATTTTCCAACAAAATCCCTTGTATTTTGAGCTGAAAGTAAGAACAGCTCTGCAGAGATGCCAAGGGAAACATACTTACATTATGAAGTGTTTCTAACAAATGTTTGGGAGATTTTAAAGGGGTAGCTTTCTAAATATCCAAGGAATCTGCAAACAACCCAGACACAAGCCAGCTTGCCAGCTTCAGCATTGTTTCTGGTTCATATAATTTATTTTTTTCCCCTGAAAACCAGCACAGCTGTTGTGTGATGTCTGTTCTTCTATATCTGATGATACCAGCAAATCTTTTCTAGGGTTGAATATTCAAAACAGTATTTTGGGTCTTTGATTTTGAAATATAGGCATTGTCCATATAAGTTTCTTGATTTTTAAACAGAATTTTAGAGTGGAATCAAAGGTTTATCTTTATAAAGTTTATAATCATTCCAGAAAGTTCAAGGCATTTGGCAGTGCTTGGGAAACTTAAAAACAGTAATAAAAGGTTACCATGAGGAATTCAAAGCTGCCTTGTATGGTATTGCTGCTTCAAGCCACCACATACTTCAGTATGAGAAGTTCAGCTGTGATTTGAGGGTTGGATCAGTTCTATGTAACTGCAGTGTAGTTAAGTGACTTGTCCATTAATGGTGGGTAGAAGAGTTTAAAATGCAGACAATGCCTTCAGCTTTTTAAATACAGTTGAGAAACAGTAGAGAGAGAAAGAGAGAGAGAGAGGACAATTTTTCAGTTTTTGGCCTCATCTATGAAGCATTTATCAGACTCCTTGACTGTTCTTTGGCTCCAACAGCCCCACCTTCCTTTGCAATCATAAACTATGCACTTTTGCCAACCTGGAATGTACACTCTGTTCCTGCCTGGCCAGAGCTCACTCTAAATCCACGCTCTCTCAACCCCCAGTAGTCTGAGCTCTTTATTTGTTGGCAGGCAGTTAAAAGGGGTTTCCTCATGAATCATGTGGGCAAGGAGGTTGAGTAATGTGCCCTAGTCTTGTGCCATAATCTTCATGGAATGTATTTGAAATGGAAGACAGAAATCTAGAATTTAGTTCAACACTTGACTTCTAAACACATTCTGAAGACAATGGAGGGTGATACAGAAAAAAATCACTCTGTACAGCAAAGTTTACTCTGTCTTTAGAGGGACAGGAACTAAGCTCAGCGTGCTTGAATCTGAGGAGTTCGTAGAATGCTGTCTTCATTTCTTCATTCTTTTTTTCCCCCATAGCCCTACTTCCCCAACCGCCCCCTCATATACATAAAATTTGTTTCCTTACTTTTTTGTTATAATCTCATCATTTTCCCCCTTCACTCTATTTCACTTTGAGTATTTTTTATTTCACAATATATAACATACAATTCTAGAACTCATTTACATTTTTATTTTCTCATACCAGAGAAAAGATGAATATGTACCTATCTGTGCCCTATTTATTTCACTTATGAGGATATCCTCAAGGTATGTCCATTTAAGTAGAAATGATTCAAACTTATCATTTTTATGGCACAGTAATACTCCATTCTGTAGAAGAACCACAGCTTTTTTATCCAGTCTCCAGTTGATGGACACTTGGGTTGTTTCCAAGATGTAGCAATCACAAATTGGGCTGCTATAAACATGAGTGCACATATGTCACTGTGATATGAGTCTTTTAATTCTTGTGTGTATATACCTAGCAGGGCGATGGCTGGGTCAAATGGGACCTCCAATCCTAGCTTTTTTAGGAATCTCCAAACTGATCTCCATAGGGGTTGTACGAGTCTACAGTCCCACCAACAGTGAAGAAGGGTTCCTTCTTCTCCGCAGCCTCACCAACATTTGCTGTTGGCTGAATCTGAAATGGCAGCCATTCTATGTGGAGTGAGATGAAATTTCAATGTTGTTTTCATTTGCATCTCTCGAATGACTAATGATGTTGAGCATTTCTTCATATGCTTCTTAGCTGCTCTTACTGTGACTTTTGAAGGAAAGTAATGAAAGTGGTCAGTCCACGCTTCTGAGAACACACAGGAGCCCAAGACAAAAGCTTCTACCCATTCTCCGGAACAAATGCCAACATCTCAGTGATACTATCTGGAACTGCAAGAAGTCTACAAAGTGTTATGTGATAAAATGTGTTTATAAATGTCATGAGATAAAAATGAGAACATTGTTTTTCATCATGTCCTTTACCTGTTTATAGTAAGTTGGAAATAAAGATTTTCTTAACAGGATATACTTGTTTAGAAAAGTGAAAGAATAGCTCTCTAGTTCTAAATTGTATTTCAAATTAATGTACTAGATTATCCAAAAAAATTTTTTTTTCCTTTTCAGAATCTCACAGAAATACTCACGATCTTTAAGTTTCTTTGAGACAAAGGCATTTTTCAAAGAAAAAGTAGAAAATTTGCAGGTATAAAGTTAGAAATTAAAATCTAAATCTTTCACACTCAAATATTCTCCCAAAGAATAATCATGTCTCAGAAGTGCAGTTTGTGTGTGTGCTACAAAGTTTTCTCTAATTACTAAGAAAAAAAATACATTCTTAGTTACTGAATTTTATAAAGTAATTAAAATGGAAATATGCTTCATATCTGCTAATTATGATTACTGTTAAAAAAGATTCATTTCCAGCACACAACTTTTATACCATAGATATCCAGGTAATGTAACTGTGTGAGAAAAAGATGTAAAAATAAATCTATTTTGGATACTTATAATTTTGACTTGCTACAAAAGCCTGTATAGTAGCAGTAAGCTCATATGGTCACAAGATATAGCTGATGTCAACACATTTGCTATGTAATAGACTTCGTGGTATGTAGAAATAAAGCCTATATTTATTCATTTTTCCAATACTCAGAACTCATCAAATATGATATTTGCAAAGTATAGAAGCTCATAAGCTCAAGATGTTTGATATGTGGAGAAAAGGCAGACATACAGACAAGCAGTTATCACAGATACAGCCTGAATGCTTGCATCCTCCCAAAACGTGTACTGAAATTCTCACCCCTAATATAATGGTATTAGGGGCTGTAGCCTTTTCTTAAATATATAAACGTAGAGCCCTGTGAGGATGATTAGTACTCCTATAAGGGAAGCCCAAGAGAGACTGCTTCCCTCTTCAGCCAGTAAGAGTGAGAAGATGGCCGTCTGGGAAACACAGACCCTCACCAAACACTGCATCTGCTGGAGTCTTAACTTGGGATTTTCTCACTTCTAGATCTGTGCAAAATAATTTTCTACTGTTTCTAGGCTACTCAACCCATGATATTATGTTAGAAGGGCCACAATGGGTTAAGATATACAGCATTTATTGTCAAGAGAGGGGAGCAAGAAGGAAAAGAGAGAAACGCATCCCATGCAGGGACTCGAGTCCCGCAGAAGGTGTTGTGCGTTCAGCACCAAGACAGGAGCAGCGGGAGTAACGAAGCAGGAACAGCTACGGTCGATGATACACGGCGCATGTTGTCCAAGACAGTAGCAGACTTTGAGCTGGGGAAGACGAGAAACCAAGTCTGAATCCAATTATAAGACTTCCTAAGGTGTGCCTGTTAAGCAGGAATATTTTCACAGAGATGTTTTAAAAATATTCATAAACTGGGCCGGGGATTTGGCTCAGTGGTTCTGGCACCTGTCTTGAAAGCTCAAGGACCCGGGTTCGATCCCCACTTAACCACACACCATACTGGGTGTGGAGACTCACGCCTAGCACCAACCAGTACCACATACCACAGTGCCGGGCGTGGTGGCTCACGTCTGTAATCCCAGCACTCAGGAGGCAGAGGCAGGAGGATTGCTGTGATGTGAGCTGGAGGCTGAGTTCAGGGCCAGCCTGAACCACAAAGCGAGACGCTGTCTCAAAAAACCTAAAATAAATAAATAAATAAAATAAATAAATATATTCATAAACTACTTCTTAAGTGATTTATGTGAACTGGCAGGCAAAAGACTTCTTGTTCAGTATGTTGGGGAATTGTTGAATTCCTTGTCTGAAGAATTTTTTCTCAATACGCTAATATACCTGAGGTACTTAAAATACATAGTGAATGTTTAATTTTCTAAAATGCTGTTAGATTAGAAGATATATTTCCATTAAATCCCCTCAGGACACTTCCCTTTGTTTAATACACACATCCCATCATTCTCACCTCTCTCGGAAGCAGTTCTGGAAGTCTTTTGTCAGAGTCTTTACTAGGTGTAATGGGAAGTTGGTGAATGGTTTTGCCCAGTGCCAATGCTCACAAAAACTTGATAGTGTGTCCTCATGTTCCTTATTCACTAGATCTAGCACCATGACATTTCTGACTTCTCCAAAAAAGACCAAGTAACTATGAAAGGTAAATATTTTGATATAATCCAGGAAATGCAGGTAGGCAGTACATCATAACTGAAGACAGGAAAGAGGACTTTCAAAACTGCTTCAGAAAGTGGCCAAAAAAAGGGATAATTATATTGAAAATGAGGGGGATATTTTGAGGAAGATCAAGGGCAAAGTGTCATATTGTATCATGTTTTTAAATCTTAAACATTTATTCTATATTTTGATCACACTTCCTGTATCATACACACATGTATTTCTATCATAGAATTATAAAGTTAATGTGAGAAATGTTAAAAACTCGTGACTAATTTGGGTGAAGGTCAAATAGAAAAGTTATATGTTTTTGCAATTTTTCTGTGGTATAATCTCAAACTAAACGATTTTTTAAAAATCAGTAGTCTGTCTTGTAGGAATTTACCTTAAGAAACAAAGAGAGCAAGTACAAAACGTAAGTCGCTGATGATTCTGCAGTTTCTGGTTTAAGTTCTGGATGAACAAAATGGAATGCACAGGTCCGGAAGGAACAGATCTGTGAAAGAAAGAGACGTTCCATCTGGGACATGTTTCCTCAAATACCCGTCATACCTGGAGTTCTTGAAAGGAGGGCACTGGAGTATAAGATTTTGAAGACAGTAGATACTCTCCACTTCCAGGCATTTTGAATTAATTGGCAGCTTTACTCTTCATTCAGACTACTTTCCAGATAAAATTTATATCCTTAGCTTGAGCTCAATATATGAAGTTTTACCATATTTTTATAAACTAGTTTCTCCTAAAATGACACCAATATAAATTATTTATAGTATTTAAAAGAAAAATGCAGAGTCCAGGCATAGTGGTACAATGTAATCAGTGCTGCTTGAGAGGGTGAGGCAGGATAATAACAAGTTTAAAGTCAGCCTTGGTGATTTAGCACTCAAAATTAATAAATGGGTCAGTCGTAGAACACTTGTCTAGCATGTGTGATGCCTTGTACTAAAAAAAAGAAGGAAGACTGGAGGAAAGGTAGGAGGGAAGGAAGGAGAAAAAGAAGAAAAGTAGAGAGAAATAGAGAGAGAGAGATGAGAGAAAGGAAAATATAAAAGGAAAGAAAAGTTCAAGTATATTAAATATTGGATTCTCATTGAAAATTAGAAATCAGTATAGCCATTCAAGACACTGATGGTAAGGGAGAAAATATTGTACATGTTCTCAAAAATTAATTGAAAGTGGTAACATATTAGTCGGGCTTTAAAATTCTTCAAGAAATTCAGTCATATGTCTTAACATTTCTCATCTTCATGCTCTATAACAATTTTTGTGCCAGGATATCAGTTGGATACTAGTTTGTTTAGATAAACAACACTACAGTGAAAATAACTCTTGCTTTAATAAAGATTTCCCCTTTACCTAGACTTAGTCTCATTAGAAAAGGGAGAAATACTAATGCCAAAATGGGTTATATTGACTAGATTAAAAAATGTGGGCTGTGGACCAAGGATTTAGCTCAGTGGTTCCAGCACCTGCCTTCCAAGTGCAAGGGCCTGGATTTGATCTCCAGTAACCACATACAGTGTCAGGTGTGGAGACTTACACCCACCAGCAATTAGTACCACATACCCCAGAGCTGGGCATGATGGCTCATGTCCTAGGATTTAGGAGGCAGAGGCAGGAGGATTGTTGTGAGATCAAGGCTGAGGCTGATACTCAAGGCTGATACTCAGCCTGATACTCAAGGCTGATTAGGGCCAGTCTGAACTACAAAGTGAGACTCTGTCTCAACAACAACAACAAAAAATGTTGGCTATTGTAAACCTCAGGGTATAAAAATGAACAGACTCAAAATGTTTTACTGAAATAAGTATTATCTCAATCTTATGGATATAGACAGTTTTAATTTTTCCAAGACCAAATTCCAGATGTTCTTCTCTGACTCTTGTTTGTTGTAAAATGCCATAGATACTCTCATATCATCTTATGACAGTGACTCCAGCTAACATATAAATATATCATGCACAATTTATTTCTACTTCTTGAAACAATCATGGCAATAAAAGAAGAGCAATTCCTCCAGTGTCTGTACTAGATTTGAATGCTGGTCAGTTATATCAAGCTGAGGGTTGAGCTCTACCCAGATTGCTTGTTTTTGATTCTGATTCTGCCCCCTATAAACTGTGATCTTGGACAAGGTCCTGGACCTTGTTGTGCCTTTTATTCTACCTACAGAGTGCAGCAGTGAATGTTTTTAGAGCTCTGGTCACATGTACCACATAAATGTGCCAAAGGAAAATGGATCCTGTCTGCCTAAGTAAACAGAGTGCCTCCTCCTCCAAGTCCCCATTTTCCATGTCCTCAAACTGCTGCTGGGGCAGACTAATAATTCTAAGGACTAGATCTAATATTTGTAAACAGATCTAGACAGCAGTACTTGAAAAGAAGCCTCTACTAGCACTATTAATACACCAGCACTTCCAAGGTTCACAGCATCTGAGTCGCTCTTGTACCTACCATCCCTTTTGCTGCCATCTCAAGAAACTTACAGAAGGAGAAATGTCTACCGTGCATACTGAGTCCCTGCTGTGCTGAGCAGTTCCATGTTAACTTCCTTTCTTTTCTCCCTCTTCCCCAAGAGCTGTGGAACCTAAAAACACATTACTATAGTTTGAGAGCTCTGAAAACTAGTCAATAACAAATTTTAAGTTAATCTATTTTGGTATTTTCCTTGTAAAATTTTTTGATAAGTAAGATCATATGGCATCTTGGGAAAAATATCTGTAGCCATTCCTTAAGAGTCTGAGATTAAGAATTACCATAGTCACTTCCAAGGGTGACATAATTTTACTATAAAGAATACATATAATATTCAATGTATGCATTCTTTACAAAATGCATTGAGGAAACCTGGTTTCCTAGCATAGCTTCCTCTGAAAGTTCTGATAACACAGAGTTTGCTTAAGAAGCAAGTGTTGTAAGTAGTAATGATTTAAATCCATCTCCTGTTAGCCCAGATGACTGGGTGCTCATGGAGATCACCTCTTGAATGGCCCATGTGACCTCTCTGAAGTAAATCCTGTCTGGACATCTAGTTATTTTTTGCAGTATGATTACAGAAGACAGAGGGAAGGTCATGGTCAGGAAAGGACGAGAGCAGAAGCAGGGGACGTCAATGGGGCAGTGGAGAGTGTGGTCAAAGGGAGGGACCATGTAGGGCAAGTGGTAACACTGGTGGGCTACAGGAGCTATTTTACAAGCTTTGGTATTTTGCGAAAGAATTGCATCAGAGATTTAGTGCAAATGAATTTCAAATGGACTAATGCATAAATGTAGTATAATTCCCAATCTAAATAGACAAGAGAGCTGAAAGGTTTCTACCACCCACCAGTCCTTCAGGATCTTTGTCATTATGTTCAAAGGAATGTTTGCAGTTTTTTTTAAAAAGTTGGAAATGTTTTCTCATGGGTGGTGATCCTAACACAGACTGACCATGAATTTACATTTTTCTACTAACGCTAACTTTGATAGAGAACAGTTTGTCTTTCTAGCAGAGTCAGTAACCCTGGTAGGATAACTCACAACCAGAGGAGCTAAGCCAGAATGTCTATACCTCAGGGATTGAGTAGTTGTAGGAGATATCCTGACCCCCCGAAGCCCTGGGGCAGCCAGCAAAGCCTCATCCAGGGTGCCTTGGAGGGGACCCGGTGCCTACCATGGGTCCCCAGAGACAGTGAACCCTGATGAGAGGAGACAGCTGACTCCCGCATGCCCCTTGTCCACCACCCACTCACACAAGGGTGCTGTTCTAGTTGCCTGTGGCTTCTTTAACAATTTACACAAACTTGGTGACTTAAAACAAACATTATTCTCTTGCAGTACTGGTGGCCAGAAGTCTAAAATTAAGTTATTAGCAAAAGTTCTATCTCTACCAAAAGAGCCAGGGGAGAAACCTGCTTTGCCTCTTCTAGCTTCTGGCAGCTGTTGCAATTCCATTGCCTCCAAGATTACGTTATTTCTTCTTCCTCTGTCAAACCTGCAATGACGGACTAAATGAGCGTGTACTCTCCCAAGTTCCCATGCTAAATCTTCTCTCTAATGTCATAGTATTAAGACGAGGAGCCATCGGGAGGTGATGAGACCCAGAAGTAGGAGTCCTCATGAATGAGATAAGTGTCTTTAGGGAAATAGGTCAGAAAGCTAAGTCGCTTGTGTTTTTTTAGCCAGTGAAGATTCAAGAAGCCACCAGCCTGGAAGTGCCACCTGTCTGGACTCAGCTGTGCTAACTCCCTGATGTTAGACACTTCGGTTGCAGTGATGCCATTCCATTCTGTTATAGGAGCTTGAACTAGCTAAGATACCTGCCCTGTGAACTTATATCAACTGTCACTATATCAGCAAATGTCTCTTTTTCCTAAATCAGGAAGCATTTGACAGTTCTGGCAGTTAAGACATGGCCCTTTCTTTTGGGGCCTGTGCACTACAGGGCCTGTGAGGCTGACAGAGTAGCTGGTGCTTGGGATGCTCCCGTACCTGAAGGGGAGCCTCGCATAGCAGATACAGGGCAGGAAGAAGCACACGATCAGGCCTGGAGACGGGGGAAGCTCCAGGCAACGTCCGTATTTACGTTTCAAGTGTTCGGAACGTTCTCAATTCGCATTCCCTTTCTGAGTATCACCCACGCTGGCTACAATGGAGCTTCATCCCCAAGCAGAGCTTTGTCATTCTTTTTAAAAATTCAATATGAAAAATGTCTACTCTCATTAGCAAAAGAACGTTCCATTGTATAGTTCCAGCTGTAAAAGGCAGGAGCTGATAAAATACTCAAATGTTCTTTTATGTGTTAAAATGTTTCAAAATTTTCCATTTTTTTATTACTTACACAAAAGTAGTATCTTGGTAGTGGTAATTATCAACAGTTTGCTCAGACCATCTTTAACAAGATTTGGACAGGAAGTTTTTGACCACGTCAAGCATAAAAAAAGAAAACAAAAATGAAAGTTTAGCAAAGCAAACTTATGTCTTTTTAAAAATGTTTGATAAGTCAAAAGATTTATGTAAAGACAATATTTAGCATCTTCATTAATGCTTTGTGTTTGTATCACAACTGTGTACTTAAGGAAGACATAACAAATACTTCAACAAGCACCATAGAGATTCTTTGCAGGAAAAGGCTAGTATGATTATATGAGATAATCATTTAAAAGTGGGTGTGTGTGTTTGTGTGTGTGTCAGCAGTAACAGAGGAATTCAGGAAAGAACATGATAGGAAAACAGTAAGAGATTATGATTGGACTTGCCTCAGATCCACCAAAACATCTGTGAAAATTGATTAACTCTAACTTAGGGACAGGAAAGAGTCAGATGAGAACGTAGGGCACAAGAAGACGCATTGGAAAATGAACCACATGTTGCAGGCTAGCGCAAATGAAAATATTTTCTAATTTTCTAGACAGTAAAAATTTGTGATAAAAAATGAACTCAAACCTATGAGTTCTATCAATATTCACATTTAAAATTTAATATTGTGACTATGTCCACACAGTGGATCCTTCTAGTATACGTGTCTTAACAGCATATAAAATGAAAAACAACATAATGCTGAGAGGAAGCGTAGAATGAAAGAATATATACTATATATAAAACCATCCAAGATGTGACATGTGTATATGCAAATTCCCCAAGATGGATGTGATAGTTATGTATTAAAATATATATATTAATAAAAATACTCTATGACTTCATTTAAATGAAGTACAGATTCCTTTAGTGTTAAAAACAGGACAGTGGTAACCTTCAGGTTACTGACTTATAGGAAGCTCTGGGTTGTTGAATTAGTGATATTTTATACTCTGCTCTATAAGCTGGTGATGCATTAAACTCATTGAACTGCAGAGGGAATGTGTGTACTTTTCTACAGGTATATTTTCTTCAATCAAATTTTTAAAAAGGGTAATACATTTCTTTCCGATGTTTCTTGCTGTTGTTTTGAATCTGTGTATTGTGGGGAAATAGAATACCATTCCATTCTATGTCATTGTTTTCACCTAAAATAAAAACAATGAGCCAAAGAGTTTATATATTCTTCTATAATGTAACTCATTTAAAATAAAATCTTGGTGCTGTCACATGACTGTAACTATAATTGGGAATATGGGGGAGTTGAACATGATGTCTTATGGTAAAGGAAAAACTGTTTTCTTCTTTAGGTTTAAAGAAGAGTGGAACACAGATTGGTTGTTCTCCAAGACGTGTTTTCTCAGCCACCCCAAGCCTGGTCAAGCTACTGATGTCCTCATCAAACCCATCCTCCTGAACAGTCAGAATGGGCCAGTTATGACAGTGGGTTGAATGGAAATGATACATGTCACTTGGTGACAAGCCACTCCAGAGACCCATACAATTTTTCTCTCTTTTCCTAACACATGTAGTGAAAATGATTCTGTGTAACAGGAAGTGAAAACAAAAGAAATTTAACCAAATAGTCACTTAAATCAAATGTAACCAGAATTACATTAACAAGCAAAACATTGTTTTGTGATTAGAAATTGTTTTGTGATATCTTTTGCTACTTTCTTTGAAGTCTGCTTAAGCATTATACCGTTTGACATTGAGATTTTTTTAAATGTCATCAAATAATATCACACCTGAAATTTTTCTTTGATATATACATTATATTTCTGTATTCATTCTTAATCATTAACCAGTCATATATTTAACAATAAGGAAATTTGTACAAAAAGTTAAGATAAGTTAAAAACACCATGAAATGGATTATTCACAAGCGACAATGCACCATTGGTTTGAGTCAATACCAAAATTGCTCTTTAACTTGAAAGATTAAACAAGAAAATGTGAAAAAGAGGGAGTGGGGAATCAAAGAAGAGAACAAGCAGGTACACAAAGACATGTCCAGAAGCACCTGTCCTCGTGTGGACGGAAACTTGAGCTCTGCTCTGAAGTAGCTAAAGATGTTGCCATCCTCAGAGAGGAGGGTGAGTAAAGTCCAACACCGTTTTGTAAGGTGGGCAGAGTTTATCAAATGACTGTAAGATTTGCTGTCTTCTAATTCTATCAATATTCTGTGAAAGGCTTTCCAGCTGGTTCAAAGGCCTGATTCAGGGTAACTTATGTGTTTTTGTTGTGCATTATCCTGAAAGCTGGTGCATCACTAAGTTCTCTGTGACCTCCCACCCACCAGGCAATGGTGAGACTCCCAGAGCATTACCATGTCCCCCTGCTGTCCTCATCCCAGAGGATTTGCTCGTTGCTGAGCTCTCAGGTGATCCTAACCTCCAGAGACTCATCTAATCTCAGATTCACTATATAGAACTACAGGGGTCTCAGTGGTCACTTTCTTTGTCTAGTTCTTTACATTAAGAACAAACGCTTCTGAACTAAGATGAAATTACTCATTTGATATGTTAAAATGTGTGTCTGAGTCATAATAATATATCATATAGGAGCTTCAATACAGCAGTCCAAGGACAGGTACTGACTTGTGCTGCACAAAGCGTATCGGAGTTCTTGTAAGTGGTGGTTCTGAGTAAGTCATGCGAACCTCAGATATAGATTTGTTTATTATGCTCCAGAATTAGCTCTATGCAGCCCTTAATGATTCAAGGTGAATTTATTTTGAAAGCAGTTGAACTTAGTAAGGTTACAAAAAAATGAAGCTTCCCTCTGACTACCCAACAAAGTAATCAAGGGAGAATTTTTCCCTAAATTATCTTTATCTCTGCCCTCCCCAGAAATTTAAATTAGTCTGTGGTAAGGATAAGATGTGAACATGCATGCTAGATTCTGACTGTGTCAGGCTAATGCGGCGTCACTGGAGTGATACACCCCTTTTACAGCCAACTTCCAAATAAGAGATAGAGACCCTCAGGGCTGAGCTTGGATATGCCCCGACAGTGACAGTCTATAGGTCAAGCAGAAGGTCAGGTTGGTCTCTTTGGCATCTAAAGCTTATATCTAGGGGCCTAGCTCAGTGGTTCCAGTGCCTGTCTTGCAAGCACAAGCACAGTAACCACATACAATACTGGGCGTGGAGACTCACGCCCAGCAGCAACCAGCACCACATACCACAGTGCCAGGCGTGGTGACTCACGCTTATAATCCCAGCACTCAGGAGGCAGAGGCAGGAGGACTGCTGTGATGTGAGTTTGAGGCTGAGCTCAGGGCCAGCCTGAACTACAAAGCGAGACCCTGTCTCAAAAAAAAACCTAAAAAAAAAAAAAGCTCATATCTAGCTAGTGAGACTAGTAAAGCTCAGAAACTGTGATAATGGAAACATAAACTGTACTTTTCTTCTTTGTAAAAAGACAGAGGAACCTATGTGGGTGGGGGTCATGAATAATAAAAGAAAAACAAAAGTCTGTGTAAATATATTGGCACAATATATAATTATTTTCATGATAGTTGCTTCATAGAGAAATTGATATTAAAAACATCTGTAGAAGCCATCTAACTCCTGTCTCTCATCGTATCACAGGGGAGCTGAGATTTACTAAGATAACACAAGGGACCATTAGCAGCCCTGGGAACAGAACCCAGATGTTTAGCTCTTTTTATAGTACAATTCCAGATGCCTACTGTCTGGTTTGGAGCAAGCTTCTGTTGAAGCTTTCTTTCTGACAAACTGTATTTTTACAATGAAATAACCTCCAATTTCATTCAAAGTTGATATCACACAGGTTTTTCACATGGACTTCTGAGCTCTACATACTGTGCTTTCTCCCATCTTGGGCTATTGGCCTATTATTTTACTCATCTTTTGTCAGCATATGATATTTCTGGTTAAATCTCTGACATTAAAACTTTGCCGATTTATCCTCTCTGGATTGGAATGTTATTTCAGAGAAAACAAGAGCTGCTGCAGCCTGCTCTTCTCTCAGTTTCCCTTTTCTTTTTTCGGTGTCCAAAGAATTTTTTTTCTTCTGGAAGTTCAGTTATTTCATATAACATATCTAAGTGTTAATTGTGTTACATTATATTTTTCAAGATTTTCTTTTTTCTTTTTTTTTTCTTATTTATTTATTTATTTATTTATTTTTGAGACAGGGTCTCGCTTTGTGGTTCAGGCTGGCCCTGAGCTCAGCCTCCAACTCACATCACAGCAATCCTCCTGCCTCTGCCTCCCGAGTGCTGGGATTACAGGCGTGAACCACCATGCCCGGCACTGTGGTATGTGGTGCTGGTTGCTGCTGGGGTGAGTCTCCACGCCCAGTATGGTATGTGGTTACCGGGGATCAAACCCAGGTCCTTGTGCTTGCAAGACAGGTGCCGGAACCACTGAACTAAATCCTCAGCCCCTATTTTTCAAGATTTTTACATTTGTTCTTCACCAATTTCAGAGGATATTTTACTTTATAATTTATTTGAACAACTTTTGATTTCTTTTATTGGAATTTTTACTCTAGAGACACCCAGAATTCCTATTTTTGGATCTTATTTGATCAATCTCACACCCATCGTCTTTCAATAGTTGTGTGACTCCCTCTGGTGCTCTAGTTACCTACAAATTTTCAATATACCCGAATTTGGATTTCTAACTGTTATGGATTTTTGGCTCTGCTTTTTCCACTCTATTTATTATACAGTAATGGTTTGGTTTAAAATTTGTTTATCTAGCATTCCCTTAATGTCATTCTATTGCTGTGTGCATCTTTACTTTTTCAATTCATATTTTACAGACTTTTAAAACTAAATTTAATGTATTCCCACGAAGTGATCTTCCTCTGGACTGAAGTTAGCCTTTGGTCTTTGGCTAGCCATGTCCCTCAGGCATGTAAAGATGTACCCATGGACCACCAGGCACATTTCTTAAAATAACTCAGTGATGCACAAAAGCCTATTTGACAATCCTCCTCTCAATCCCTTTATATGATCCGGCCTAGTTTTGTAAACTGGATGTCACTTCATTCTCATCTTCCATATATACAGGCTAAGGAGAAGAAAAATTAAAAATTACAGTCAAATGAAGTTATGTACTGGCTTCTGTTCTGGAATACTATTAAAGGCCCACTGTGCTCATCAGGAAAAACTCATCTCCTAAAGGCTTCTCCTGTGATTGCTCCTTGGAAAGAACAAGTTTTCTTTCTTTTTTAAAAAATTATCTTTATTGGCATATTATGAATACACATGATAATCACATTCAACATTATAAGTTTGTACCAGAATATGACATGACTTGATTCTCATTTTTTTCCTTTTCCCCCTGCCCTGCATCCCCTTGCCCCCATACACACAATCTTTATTTTCTTTTTTCTTTATTATTTACCTTTACACTCTCTCTTTTTATATATTTTCTGCTTTGCAATATCAACTATACATACTACAACTCATTTACAACTTCATATTCTCATACCAAAGAAAAGATTGATCTTTACACATCTTTGCCCCTTAAGAGCAAGTTTTCTTACAGGAAAATCATATAGCGAGGTTGTTTGCACCCAGAAATGTTTCCTGCATTTTCTTCTTAACCTTCTGAAGAACTTTGTTGTTCCTCAGAGAAGAGATGTTTACAATAGAAGACTTCAGTGAAGAGTGTCATAGCTTTGTGGACACACAGGATTAGGAGAGTGTTGTTCCTGAAAAGCTGGCCCAGGTCAGAGCTCTGTGCCACACCAGCATCCAATTCCTTCTTCAACACGTGTCTTCTGAGTGTCAGCTGTGTGCAAAGCACAAGCCTCAAGGTACGGCCATAAAACGAAGTGGGCAAAACACATGACACATTAAGTTTCCCTCTAGTGGGGACAGGACAGTGATGAACAGTAACATACATAAGTGAAGTGGGAAAAGCATTCTGAAGGAAACTGGAATGAGAATGCAGTGAGTGATGGGGCTGCTGTTGTGGATGGTGTGGTCACAAAGGTCTTCCAAAAGGGGACAATTCAGGATTGAGCTGCAGAAAGTGGAGAAGTCAGTCGTGTAATAAGCAGAGGCCAAACTGTCAGGCACAGGAAATACAGATGGAGGTGTGTATTTGAGGTACAGTCAAGAGGCCAACGTGACTGAGGAGTAGTAAGAATGATAGACGATGTAGTCATGGGTGGTATAGGCCAAGCCACTGGGACAGCCTAGGGTGACATTTTAAGGCTTGATCTTTGCTCTGGAGGAAGATGAGAAGCTGTCTGGTAGTTTGGGGTAGAGAAATGAAGTGATATTTTTTGAAGAATATTTTAAAAAGTCTTTCAGATCATCACTTTCAAAATGTTAAGGAAAGAGACTGTATTCTTGTGGGGCTGTGGGGATTTTTCAATTTCTTTTTCTTTTTTAATGTTTTTAGTTAGCTGTTGGAGAAAAAAAGGCTGGATACCCATGCCACTGTATTATATACCCTCTCCTGCTACCCAGAGGGACAGTAAGTTTTAGTCCACTTGTGTTCTGAGGTGAGTGGCTGGCAGGAAAGTACTCACTTACCCCCACCTTCGGGCACTGTCAGAGGGGCTGTTCCCTGAGCTCCTGGGAAGAGGCCAACAGCGCACTCACCGTGCCCAGCGTGGAGTGGGCCTCATCTATACGCCAGTGGTGTGAGCCTACACAGGAACTCTGCATAGTTCCTTTCTGATAAACACATGACTCATAGTGATATTGATCTTTGCTTGGCTCTCCTCTTTCACACAGTCTGAAGTGTTTGCAACACGTTGTGGTAAATTTATTTTTAAGGCCTTGCAATATTTTAAATCAAAACAATTTAAAAATATTGTTGTGCTTCCAAATTTCTTTTTCTTATACAAAAGAGTGATGGTAAATTTATAAATGCTGCACTGACATTAGTAGAAGGTTGTGTACTCATTGAAATAATCCTGAATTGGTTTTGGTACCTAATGTATAAACAAGATTTCTCAGATTTGTGAAAAAGAACATTTCTGATAAATATTCACCACTCCCTACTGTTTTTACTGGAGTACTTAAAATTCAGTTCCTGTGTTAAAAAGCATTCCAAATTCTCCTAATGATAAAGTCCAAGGCTGGTGCCTGACTTTTACCTCTTTTCAAGATGTGGAAATGATTATCTGAGCACAGAAATTTTATGTGACAATTATTTGAGCAAATGCATCAGACTTATTAAAATCTGGCTCAATGTTTGTTTAAATTATCATGCAAGATGTAAATGATATGTGATTTTGGCATTATTACTTTTATTTTTAAATTATTTCAATCTGTTATTACAGGTGTGTAGTCCATGTTTATTTTCTTCGTGGGAAGTTGATATATGTATTTAACAGATCTTAATTCATTTTTTTCATTCCCTTTTCCTTGTCTTCCTCCTTCCCCATCCATCCTTCCATACCCTTCCTTTTCAGCAGGAGGAAGGAAGGGAAGGGATAGAAGATGAAAAAAAGGAATTGAAATGTGTTATGCACATGGACCAACTCCACACAAGGAAAATAAGCGCTGTGTACTGCCAGCATGTGTGTACAAGAATGTGCGATGGTACAGATTACCCACACAGTAGGGAGCAAAATCAGTAACAGGTTAAGTGAATTTATACACTCTTGCAAAAGAGCTCTTAGCTGTGGCAAAGCAATCTAAACATTTTAAAGACAAACACTTAGAAAAACTTAAATCCCTTATTTCCATATCAGACATATTATGCATCATACCAATAAGCTCCTTGTGTCCCACATTGCGTGTCATCATTGTAGTTATTTTTGTCCACATTTTCATGTGTTCTATAATTGAGTAAAGACATCTTGGCATGGACACAGAGCTGTACAGCTTATCACTTTTATCAACCATGAATGAGAACTTTTCACAACTCGTAATCACTGTGCTTTGGTGTGGCTGGGGTTAGAGAAGCATTGTTTAATAACCTATTCCTCCACCAGGTTTTTATTTATTTATTTATTTATTTATTTATTTATTTATTTATTTATTTTTAGACAGGGTCTCACTTTCGTGGTTCAGGCTGGCCCTGAGCTCATCCTCCAACTCACATCACAGCGATTTTCCTGCCTCTGCCTCCTGAGTGCTGGGATTATAAGCGCGAGTCACCATGCCCAGCACTGTGGTATGTGGTGCTGGTTGCTGCTGGGCGTGAGTCTCCACACCCAGTATTGTATGTTGTTACCGGGGATCGAACTCAGGTCCTTGAACTTGCAAGACAGGTGCCAGAACCACTGAGCTAAATCCCCGGCTCTCCACCAGGTTTTCTGAGCATGGTTAAGCCAGTGTTTTCACAACACGACCAGAGTTAGAAGAAAGTTATCATCATTATTGCAAATATATTTGTCATAAGCTAATGAAGTCCCTGAAATTAAAATGATTTATTCTATGGAAGATTTGCATTAGATAGACTTCAATACACAAGGAAACTATGTGTAAGATTTGAAAACCACTAAGATAGCATTTTTTAAAATAACATACAAACCAAACATGAAAAAACAAATACAAGAAAGAAGACATAACCACAAGAAATCAACCAGTATTCCCCATAAATTAGTATTAAAGTATCTACCAAAAAGTATTACAAAAATTTCTATGAAAGTTTTCTGTTCCATGTAAATACAAGACACCCAGATTTCACAGCCCAACTGCACATTCCCAAGTCCTTTATATACTTAAATATAAAATAAGCTTTGCTATGGCAAAGTTATAAATCTATTGTACTAAAGTACACAATTACATGTTTCATAAAATAATGCAAAATTCTCACATTATAAAGTCAGTTTCTCCTAATCTGCAGCTGAATCTTGTCTGAACCTTGTTATCATGCAAAGAAGCTATGGGACACTTGGTTGCACAATTTCTTAAACTGCCTGAATAAAATATTTATACACACTTAGAAAACAGAGCAAATCTGTGAGTGAGGTAATTCTTCTTACCTCAGTAGGTCACTGTAAGAGTTGCTGCAAATTAATGACTAAATTTTGGGCCCCTGACTTGCACACAGCTGTACCCAGATAATGAATGTGTCAATTAAAAGCACTTAATATTAGCCACTGAGCCAAGAAACTTGAAACATGCTGAAATCTTACAGCTCACATATAAAAGAATATTAACAGTGACTTTCTTACCTTTTATAGAAATTTTGCCTTCCAATAGGAAGGTAGAAGTATTAAAAAGAATCTCCAAACCAACTGTAAATACATTTTAATTAACTATTCCAGGGCAAAAATTAAAACACCTTACTAAAGTATTTATTGACAATGGCATTTTTGCATTGCTAAGCCACTGGAATACAAAAAGACCAAAGAATATGTGTGAATATTCATCAGGAAAAATTAATTTAGGCATAGTTAATTTATAAAAATATTTTTAAAGGATTATGTGGTGGATGATGTATATAATATTTAAAATTTTTTAAATGGTTCTGATTTACTTTCCTCTTTTATATAAATACTCACATTCATTCCTACTATATTTTTTTTTTCTTTTTTTAGCTTTTTGAGGCAAAGTCTCACTTGTAGTTCAGGCTGACCCTGAACTCTCTATGTAGCTGAGAATGGCCTCAAATTCACAGCAATCCTCCTGCCTCTACATCTCCTAAATGCTGTGATTACAGATGTGAGACCTCATGCCAAGCATTGTGATATGTGGAGCCTTTTAACTTCAACAAATGTGCAAATATAAATAGTGTACACTGCTTTTTCTTGTCTGTTTTTTTTTAACTATTGAACTAACTAAATTTAACTTTGAGAAAAAAGAATGAAAAATGTCTACTTTTATTTTTAAATTTTTCTTTATTATTTTAAAAATGATTCTTATAAAAGACACCTAGTATTTCAAATAAATCTTTATTTATAGTTTATTTACAATTTACAAATTTTCAGTATCTCTATTATTCTCATCTATAGCCAGCTATAAAGTAGAAGAATCTTCCCCCAAAATATCCATCAGAAAAGAAATGTATCTTCCATATAGCATTTGAAACCTACAGTAAGTTCTAATAGAAGCAGAAGGAACAGGGTAAGATCTTATACATTTCATAGCAGAAGCAGCATATTGACTTTTCTACAGGTCTTATAAAACCAAATGTGTATACAAAAAGGATGAGACAGGAGTGGCTCTCTATGCCCTTTCCAGGGCCACTGGAACATCTTCTAAGATTGTTGCCTTAGTTACTTTTCTTGCAGCTAAGACAAAATACCTAACACCAAAGTTAAAAGAGGAAAGGCTTATTTAACTCACAGGTTGTAGAAGTCTTGTCCATTAGCAACTAATTCCAAGACAAGGTGACATGGAAGACAGGCATTGCTAAGGAGAAATAGCTCATGGTGGGCGGAAGGTAGCCAACCAAGTGAAAAGCTGTAAGTAAGTAGCAGCAAGGCTTTTTCTGTCACTTGTCTTGTAGCCAGGCTGCCCACCCTTATGGCAATAGCACTCATACTCTTAATTCTAGCATTGCACTGTGAACCAGTCACACTCTGTAGATCCTGCTACCTCTAAAAAAGCTCCACGCATGATCAGATGAGGCTTTAGAGAGACAAACACAAGCCATAACAATGGTGTTAGCAAGGCTATTCAAGATTTGGAGCAGGAGGGTATATTGTTCCAGATGTACTGCAGAAATGAACACTGATGTTCAAAGAACAGCTCTCCCAAGTTGGCAGAGTTCATGCAGATTAAAAACTCACATACTCCTCGAGCCAGCAGTTGCTTTTATAAATCCAGCTAAGGAAAGCATCTGTATATGCGCATCAAAAAACACAAACAAGAACTTTCACTGGACATTGTTTCATAAGTCAAGAAATGAACAATCATTCAAATGCTGATTGATGATTGACTAAATTATGGACATCTATATTATGAAATATACATCATTTAGTAAAATGTGCATATTAGCATGTGAAATCTACATAAAATAGAAAATTTTTCAATGAAGTTATGTATATAATCTGACCCCATAGTCTGATCCCATTTATATATATATATATATATATATATATATGTATATATATATATATATATATATATATAGTGTGTGTGTGTGTGTGTGTGTGTGTGTGTGTGAATTTTCATGAATTCCTATAAAAGGTTTTAGAAGGATAACAAAACAAACTCAGTGATATACTTTAGTAAGAGGATGCTTGTTTGCTATCCCAGCCCCTTGGGAGATCTAGGCAGGAAAATCACATGTTCAAGGTCAAATATATCCAACATTATACTTTGAGAATGTGAGTGGAGTTAGGGAGGAAGTGTTAAAGGATGCTAAAGACATTCCTCCACTGATTAAATTTGACAATGTGAATATTATCACCCATTACTTCTGTAAAATGTTATGATAAAATACAAAAAATTCTTTTTTTACACAACTTAGAATTTTGAGTTTTGGTAACTCAGAAACCCAGAAATTGAAAATAAACAATGTTGATTATAAAGCTTTATAAATTTTCATTTTAATTTACTCTCATTCATTGCCCCTAAAATTTTTATTATATACTATTTCTTGCCCACTACCAAGTTGATAGATTATAAGTGTTACTTGTATGTAAACTGACATACACATTAGCATCCATGTGGAAAATATTTATTAAATACAAACCCTATTTCCAGTACTACATTAGATACAAATATCATCAAGCCTCATGGAATTTCAGAGGGTAGCATATAGTATTATTACAGATGAGCTAATCAAAGACAGTCTACGAAGTTACCAAATACATTTACTTTCAATATTATGATAGTCAATAGCTTGAACAATAGCAGATGACTACTGTGCTATTTTCTACTCTTTACAGGTTCATAATAAATGCAGAAAATGTTAATAAATATATGACATGGACTAAACAATATTGTCACTCTGTTAAAATAGAAGAAACTGACGGTCAAAGACTTTAAGTGCTTAAGGTCACACAACAAAGAAATGTCAGAATAGCAATTGGATTCCGGGTCTCATTTTGCCTCTTTCTATCATATAAGTATACCTCCTCTCACCCATCTCACATTTTGGAAAGCATAGAAATAATGAAAGAACTCCCTCCTCTATTTTATCTTGTAAGTTTTAGAAATGGAAGACCAAATCATAAGAACTGTTAAATTTACTGGTTCCAAACATCAAAATTCATAGATGTTATACAAATCCAATATCATTGTAAACTAGGCCAGCACATATATTTCAGTTTATTTTTAAAAACGATTTAGATTCAGTCTCTTCTAGTTTTCTCCTATTTCTTGAAAACCTTCCAAAAAGAGTTCATTCTTCATACTTTCTGAATTTTTCCCACTTAAAATTTACTTAACAGGTGTTATTTGAAGGAAGCCAATATTCTTGGGTAGTTTAGATATCCAAGCTTTAAAATGAATTTGTTTAATTGAATTTCTTCTATCCCTGGCACTAATTGAGATTTCGGAAAAAGCAAGAATGAAATGATGGCAACAGAGGTAATTTGAAGTGTGGACACTGTAGAAAAGAGGGTCTATCATTAGGTGTAGAAAGCTGGGACTTGAAAAATGTTGAGAAATAACAAAGATAGGAAGAAATGGTGGTGGAAGTGGACTTCACTGTAAAAATAGTGTTGACAACGCCTTACCAAAAATGATCAGCACTTACAGTGTGCTTAAGAAAGTCTAAAGCATTGATAATATATCACAATATCGATCATATTTTATTCCCATTTTATAGATAGAAAATAGAGGATGAGAGATGATGAGCAACTTGCCAAGTTTTTGTGTTAGTAAGCAAACAAAGCCACCTGCAATAAGGTGTAGTATTTCTTTCACCTTTGACTGCATGTACAATAGGAAAATTTTTCAAGTTAATTCCATGAAACAATGGAGTTTCTTGGGTGCTTAGAAATATAAATATAAGCTTATAGTTAGCTTCTATGGCCTAAATTTTACTTTCTTCTGTGTCCTCTTTAGAACACAAAGGAACAAACGATCTGTGTAGGTCAAAGAAAATCTGACTGTTGTAATTCTGTGATTTTTACTCAAATCTCTTTTCATTAATTTACATTTGATACAGAAATCTTTGTCTTTCCTTCTCTCTCCTCCCGCTGCACCCATCCTTCTACATCACTTCCCTCCAAAGATGAAAATCTCCATGTGCCTTCCCCAGGGCTCCTGTTGCTTTCCTCCCTATGTCAGGTCACCTGTGTTTCATTACTTGGGTGTTGGTTGAGTGACCCCAAAGTTTCCCATGACTAGAAACTTGGTTCCCAGGGTAGGATGACTGGGAAATATTGTGAAACTCCAAAGAGGCAGGCCTAGGGGAAAGCGCTGAAGACATTGTTCATAGAAGGAGTTCTTATGAGAGGGATGCACAAAGAGCAAGCCTGGCCTTTCCTGGCCTCCCTGTTCATAGCTCAAGATTCAGCTATGTGTCTCACTCCCATGTTCTTCCACCATTGTTATCCACACCGTGAGGGGGGAGAGCCTGCACTACGCTGTTTACAATTTGATCCAAAAAACTATGAAATAATTAGTCTTTTCATTCTTAATAAATACCTTGTTTGGGGCATTTAGTTATAGTGAAGCTAATTCACATGAGGGCTCAGTTGGCTAAGGCTTTGATTCAAGCCTGTCCTCTATGTGACTGTGCTGTGAGTTCTTTCTTATTTCCTGAGTCAGATGTGTCTCAATGTCACATATTCAAGTTGGCCCGTGTGGACTCTGCTCTGTGCTGGTTTTCCATTTTTTATACAAATGGTTGTTGTCATTACCAACATGATAATGATGCTGCCTCTTTTGGGTGATGTTGATTGAGATATATTTTTCTCAGAAAAGGGTATAAATGAGGAAGAAAATAATTGAGTTTTTAGAACTACAGCCTTGAAGCAGTAAGTGGAAAGTTCAAACTTTATTGAAAGGAGAGTTAGCAATAAGATCCAATTCAAAAATGGGCATCTGAAATGAACAGATATTTTTCAGAGGAAGAAGTAAGAGCAACTAAGAAGTAAATGAAGAAGTGCTCAATACCACTGGTCATTCGAGAGATGCAGATGAAAACAACACTGAGATTTCATCTCACTTCACAAAGAATGGCTGCTATTTCAGATTTAGCCAGCAACAAATGTTGGTGAGGCTGCAGAGAAAAAGGGACCCTTTTCCATTGTTGGTGGGAAGATAGACTCATACAACCTCTATGAAAATCAGTGTAGAGATTCCTCAAAAAGCTAGGATTAGAGGTCCCATTTGACCCAGCCATCACTCTACTAGGTATATACATAAAAGAATTAAAAGATTCATATCACAGAGACATATGTGCACCCATGTTTATAGCAGCTCAGTTTGTGATTGCTAAACCTTGGAAACAACCAAAAGTCCATCAACTAGAGACTGGATAAAGAAGATGTGGCTCTTTTATAGAATGGAGTATTATTCTGCCATTAAAAGTGGTAAGATTGAGTCATTCATTCTAAAATGGTTGTACCTTGAGGACATCTTCATAAGTGAAATAAATAGATCACAGATGTGGAAATATTGTATCTTTTCTCTGGTATGAGAAAATGAGTTCTAGTTGATATTGTAAAATAAAAAATATTTAAAAGGAAAGAGGGTGTAGGGGTAAATAACCAGGGGGAAAAGAATGTGATAGTAATAAAGCAAAAAGGAAACAAAGCTTGTTTACATAGGGGGAGAGGGGTTGCAGGGTAGCGGGGAAGGGGAAAAATGAGAATCAAGTCATGTCATATTCTGTTACAAACTCTCATTGTTGAATGCGATGATGATGTGTATTCATAATGTACCAATAAAGATTTGAATTTAAAAATTAAAAAAAAAAAAGAACCCAGGAGACAACCTGTAAGAAAAGCTAAAACTGTAATGGGTTGTAGGTGAAGGGAAGGTACTGGAAAGGAAAGAAAAGAATATAAGGTCATCCCAAAACAGTGTAATACTCAAAGGAGAAACCTTTCAAGACAAAAGAGGATGTTTTTGTTCTTCCTGGGACTGGGACAACTGCTAAAAGAAATGTAGACCTGGGTAATATTGAGAAATTTCCATGGAGTGATAAACACTCATCTCAAAGTCTGAGTGGAACTTAGAATCCCATAACTTAGAAACTGTTTACTCAAGTCTAATTTACAATAGAAGTTTTCTCTTTCTGATCTTCTAGACCAATTTACATATGACATGTAATGTTATTTGTTATTTTTAGGACAAGCTCTCTGCTTTTCTTCTTTGCTTACTTCATTTCATTACTAAACTTATCAATTTCAGTTACCAAGAAATCCATCAAGCAAAAGGAATAGAACACTGTTCCCACATCACCAGATTGTGAGTAACTCAAGGGAGGGACAGTGTTATTTAATTTTGTGTCCTTAGTAACCAGCTTGGTTTGGTAACTGGTTTTTTGCAGTTGTTCAATAAACATTTTCTGATGATTCAGTCTCCAAGCTGAGCACACTGGGAGCCAGGTGCTGTGTTAACAGAAGCAGACCAGATCTGGGCAGAAGCGGTGGGGTAGTTGGGACAGGTAGTGAGAGAGAATTTCATTATAAAAGTTCTACAGAAGGAATGGCATTAGTATTTCTGAGCGCATTAATGACAGAGTCAAAATGAAAACAGACTGTTACACTTGGACTAGTTGTAATCAACAAACGGAACAAAATTGTTTACCTCAGGACTTCCAGCAACAGCTCAAACCTCATAGAGCACTGTGGTGCTTTAAACCTTCCTGCAAGTTCAGAAGCATCACACATGGAAGCACAGTGTCCGCCTCACGTAGGCAAATGGCTCATCCTCTTTCCACTGAGTATGTAAGAAATTTCTTTCGATTCGTGAGGGATGAATGAGTGGATCACTCTAGTCCAGGAATAGCAAATCTATGGTCCACACACGACAGCCAGATGTTTGTTGACCCTGACAGTTCTAAAAGATTTGCCACCACAGCTCCATACTCTTTTCTGATACTTGCCAAATTACAACACAACAGTATGCTACAGGGACTGGATAGGCTGAGTAGAGAGTAATGATGGTTTTTCATCAAGTTCTTCAATTCACTGAAATTCATCTTATAAAAGGCTTTGCCTGTAATCTGTAGTAATGTCAACAAATAATATTAAAACAAAGCTTTTATATGTAAGGAGGGGAAGAGGCATTAAGGGGAGATGGGATAAAGAGAAGAAACAACATCATGTACAGATACTAACTCCCTATGATGGCTGTTATCACTATGAGTACCTGAAATGGGCTAGCAAATGTCTTGCTTAAGATAAATAACTTAGTTATAGTTCTTATTGGCTTTTATTTGATTAGTGTGTCAGTGTAGCCTCCATTCTACAAAACAGAATAAAAGCCTCTCTGAACAGTAGCTGACTAGTACATCTTTGGAGGCAAAAAGGAGAAATGGAACAATAAGAAAAAAACTGGTTAACATCACTACACCAGGTTACTTTTTATGTTCAGTAGGGATTAAAGCAGAAGAAATTGTTTTTCTTATTCTCATTCAGATGGACTAGAATGTCCGGTTCTTAGGAAAACTTACCATTTTGTGATCTACCCGGTTCCTTAAAGTTTTGGTTTGATTCTGTGATACTAAGCATGAGCGACACAATTTTCGTTAGGCTCTCCTGAGGCCTAAGGCAGGTGCTCCATCCAGAAAAATGGCCTTCTGTCATTTTTGTTCACTAGTAACCATCAGGCAAATGATAGCACCTGATCTGGAGGAAAGTCAAAATAAATGTAAAAACAGACTTACTTTTCAGAATCTTTTACTCACTAACTAATCCCACTAGAAGTGCACGAGAAGGCAATAGGTCAGAAAAGCAGGAAAACCATGGTGTGGTCACTTGGTCTCCATCCCCATACATTTTATTTTAGACTTACTTTGATTTGTCTATATTCTTCTTAGCATTATTTTAAGAACATCCAGTTTTTTCATCTCCATTCTGACAAGAAAAAATTATGCTTTAAAACAAAATGGGAAACAAGTTTAATGGCCACAAGTATTTAATTTCATCAAATGTCCCTGTGGAGACATTCTAATGTCTTCCTATGAAAGAAGGAGGCCTTGTGATTTTCCCTTACACAGGTCAGCTGACATTTTAATTTATCACAGCACTAAATATCATTGAAACAATGAAGGTGACATCCAGGGTACCTCACAGTTTTCCTTCACAAAGCTTCTCTTAGCTGAGTGAGACGATGCACACCTGTAATTCCACCTACCAGATGGCTTGCAAATTCAAAGCCAGTCTGAATAACTAAACAAGACCATTTTCAAAAAAATAAAAAATACAAGAAGGACAAGCCTCGTTGGGCCCATCACTTCAACAAGAGAAGCACAAGGAAAAATAGGCTCTCCTTTTTTCTAATTACATACGTAAGTCATATATTACTCACTCAGTTCTAACACAACTGTTACAGCTGAACCAAGTCTGTCCTGGCCTGGTACAAAGCTGGTGGTACTTTGAATTCACATTTTAGGCAAATTTCATTTTTACTGCATATTAATTGTGATATCAGATTTAAAGTACTTTCCAGCTCTGGGTGGGATGTTTTCTTTTGCCATGCATTTCCTCTACCCGAGAAACCACAAGATTTGAATTTTAAAATGCAATTAAACTGCTAGCACATCTCTTAAAATACGTAATATTGACATAGAATATCTGCAGACCTACTTGAGTGACTTTTGAAAAGGAGACTATAGCAGTTCTCACAGAACTTCTACTACTTGTAACTCACTAAGTGTCATAGGGGGCATGGAAACATATATTATGGTCATTTTGCATTTCTAATTCGATTGGGATGATATCTGAATAGAAATTACAAACATACAGTGTAAGGAAAACTGAGATGAGTGATCATTTGATGCTAACAGACTGGACAAGTGATGATAGTCTCCACAGAGAGAAAGAAAAGGGGTAGGAAAGGTTTTGACTTGGGTCAAAAAAGGCGGGTAAAAATAGAATGGAGATAGTAAGAGCATGAACAAATTTACAAGTGCAATGAGTAAACATACTGGTTGATAAGGCAGGTTCTAAGAAAAGTTTGGGGCCTTAGTTTAGAAAGTTGATGCTAAAACCAGTCTGTGGAAGACATACTGAAAATTACAAAATTGGTTTCATGGAGATGAAAAATTCTGAGGAGTTAAGTGACATGGCCAGTACACAAGATGCTAAGATGATCATAGTACCCATGTGAGTCCTTCAACTAGTGTCCATCCTCTGTGACTGCTTCCTCAAACCAGTGGCTGCCACTCATGCTGCCCATGAAATCTCACAGCACACAGTGCACGATTAACAAAAATGTATTGAATGACTGAAAGGGAGAAGGAAATGTCTAAAGGAAGTAAGACTACTCAAGAAGTCATGTAATATTTTTTAACCACAGGAAATAAATGAATGTTCAAGAACAGTACCTCTGGGGGTGATTTAGCCGAGGGAATCTTGGCACTATCCACAGAGTCTGGGTTTTGACAACTCAAGGTGTCTGTCGCTGGTGTCTGGGAGGGTGCTGCTAGTTATCCAGCCCCACATGTGGATAATGCAGAGTTTCAGATGACCAGATCCAGGAGAAAGGCAGTAAAGGTACAGAGTTAAAAATTCAGATAGGACAAATAAAGACTTGGTGATGACATTCATCAGAGAAGAAAGAAGAAAAACTGCTAACATCACCTCAGAATGATCTTTTGGGTCAAGGAGGAATAGGTATATTATGGACAAAATAAGAGCAAAGGAGAAGCTGCATTATTCTTTTCTGAAGGTTGATGAATTTGATTTGAGAGCTGATATATTTATGACAAAAATGAAATTTACAAACAGAATTGTACAATTGCAAGCAGAGGGTGCTGGACTAGAAGTGATGCACAAGGTTTGGACTAATGCCCTAGTGGCCCACAAAGTGGACATGAATCTGACACATTACTGAGCAGTTTAGTTGGAGAAAGGAACATTAAATAGTCTTTAGTATGTATACAAAGTTAGAAATTATGAGTTCTGTTTAAAAAAACTGTATGAGTTTCTATGGCAAAATTTAACACACATATTGAGGACATATTTGTAGGCTGGGAAATAATTCTCTTAGAAAGAAAATTACAAATTTACCAGGCATTCACTAGGGGAAAACATATTGTAAGGCACTGATACGACAGGAATGTAGCTGTGTAACAGACACAAAATGATTAGTTTGAAGGAACAGAAAGGAATGGCCGAGTGGCAGAGAGGATGACAGATATGGGATGAGCTCAAAGAGGCAGACAAAGGACAGGGAATGTGAACTTGGAGGCTATCTTGGAACTTGGATGGATTCCGGTTGTAACAGAAAACCATCAAAATGTTTTAAGCAGGAATGTGAGAATATTCCTGTTGTACTGTAAATATGTGTTTTGTGTTTTTATAATTTTAAAATATAATGTGCACAACAAATTGGAAGGTCAGAGTATAAAAGGAAGGTGAACAGGTGTAACAGATAAGCGAGAGATCATGGCAGCTTGAATTCAACATAAGGGATAGACTGGCAGAAGTAAAATCAAATTACTCAAGTGGTATTGTTGGGTAAAATCCTTTTGGAGTTGATGAACTACAAGAGAAGAAAGACAGGAAAAAGATAATCAGGCAATGACACTGGGTTCCTGAGGCTGCTTTAACAAATTACAATAAAGCTTGTGGTTAACAATGATGGAAATTCATTTTCTGACAGTTTTGAAAGCCAGAAACTGAAAATTTCTGTGATGATAAGGGCATTCTCATGCTCAAGACTCTGGAAGAGTTATTTATTTCTTCTTCAGGTTTATGTTGACTGTAGGCATTCCATGGTTTATGGCTGTGTAACTCCAATTTCCTTCTCTTAATTTACATGGTTTTTATCTTTTATCACTTAAATCTCTCTCATTCTCTCTGATAAGAACATTTGTGACTGGATTTACAACCCTCAAAACTAATAATTTAAACTAATAATAGGCTAAATAAATTAGTAATTTTGGTCTTCTCTTGCATTTCACATACAATTTGTAAGAAAATTCTGTTCTATACACCAACTATATGTTTCTGATATATGTTATCATCACCTAATTCTTGCAAATCACTGCTAACTTGAATTGTTTTCAGAAGCATTGCTAACTGACTTCCTTGCTTCCGCCCTTACTCTTTACTGACTATTCTTTCAATGGGACACAAAAAAGTCTCTCTGAGATATAAATCAGATCATATTACATATCAACATAAAATCCTCCAGTCACTGCCCATCTCAATGAAATCCAATTGGACTCTGGCTTGTAAAGCCTGACATAATATTTTAGCTCCACTCACTTTGGGTACTTTGTTTCTAAAACACGCTGTTCTTTCTACTCTTGCTGACTTCCTCCCGGATATTAGCTTCCCCACTTCCTTCCTGTCTCATCCTTCTCAAGATGGCGGTCTGGGATCATTCAACTGGTGGCACAGTCTCCAATTCCCTCCCTTCCATGCTGCAATCTGACTCACATGGATCCTCCTTGAAAATATGAACTCTTTTTTTTTTATCTTTATTGGTACATTAAATATACACATCATGAACTCTTTTATTTGATGTTGCACTTCCAAAGTGTAACATGCAGTAGGCACTTATATTTGCCAAGTAAATATATTGGTCAAGTAAATGCATGAAACTTAATTATTAAATAACTGGATGGACATATTTTTCCAATGAACTAATTCACATGCCCACTAATAATGTAATGAATCTTACATTATCTTTAGAGAATTGAGGTGGTCAAACTAATGCAAAGTGAGAAACAAAGGAAACATTTTAAGTTGATCAGAACAGATAAAATGGGTAAATATAATTTTATCAAATGGAAGACATCACACTGATTTGCAAAAGCAGTAAAGTACTTTCTTTTATAAATTCAAAGAATGTTGATGTGCATATGTCTTGTCAGACATACAACATTTAAAAGTTGAAAAACTATTAAAATGAAATTTATGTGGACCTGATTACCCACCAATTCTACATGTTTATCCAAAAGAAATGTGTTTTTATGATCCTCAAAGCACATATATAAATATTCATGGCAGCCTAATCCATAGGATAACTCAAATGATTACTAGCAGGAGAATGTACTATTTAAACCTTTACTGAAATGAGAATAAATGATTAAAGTCTCCTGAAACATTAGAGATGAATTTCATAAGGTACACTGAGTTAAAGAAGCCAGCTTCAAAGAAATACATACAGTATGTTTCTTTTTATATCAACTCCAAAAAGTCAAAATTCATACAAGATTATTATAACATATGAGGTAATGTATATACATTTTGGATGTGGAGATTATGGACACAAATGAGAAATAAGTAATGATGGGAAAAGAAAACAAGATATATCCTGAGCACAGTCAATGCTGTTTCTTATTTCAGGTCTGTCTCATGCCTGCATTTTGTGAACTCATTGAACTCTTCATTTATTATACATATTCTTTCTTTTCTGTATATTTTATGTCAATAAAGTTTTCACAAATCAATAAAGCCACATGTTCGATCAAATGTGAATATTCTGCTAATGTAACTAAAGCTTTTGTCTTGGTTTTCATTCTGTAAACTGCTTTCCAGTGACATTTGGATTTGGCTTTTGTACACATACAGTTTCTGGACACTTTCTGGCAGACATTAATCAAATTCTTCTCCTTTTATAGGTTCTGGGTTCCCTAATTAAAGCAAAGCAATTCCTTTCAAGGTTTGAGAAGAGTTCCTAAAGGGCTCTGGTTATGTAAGCAGCCTTGCCTGGGTTTCTCTCCACCTTAAAAGTCTCGTATAGTCCTTGTTGCTGACGCTATTACATCTCAGTGTTTTACTATCTGGTTATAACACAAAGTCTTTTCTATTGCTGCTCTGCAGAAAAGGCTAAAACTAATGTTTTCAAAATAAATTCTACTATGTAGAAATAAAGCTGTACAAAAAGAAATGAAAAAAAATGAAACCCACATAGAAATAGTTGTGTCTCCAATATAGATTTCATACATTATGAAACTATTTATCATATGAATAAAACATGTTTATTCTTTGTTGAGTGAGACCATTTCAATTTCAAATGCCACAGCTGGTTCTAAGTGAGAGTCCTTTAATAATATTCATTCCCTCTCCAGTTCCATCTTCATTCAGTCTTGATATTTTGTAAGCCATGCGCTAAATTAACCAGTATCAAGCCTTTTTCTACATAAAATAGGAGAATGGGAATTATGGTGCACAATCATTTTCAGGGTACCTATATAATGGCCATTGAATTCATATGAGCTTTTTCAGAATCACAAAACAGCTTTTGTGAAACACATGCTGTTACAGGAAGGAAAACGGCTTGACACACTCCATTTAAGTTCTGAAGTTTGCCAGCTAAGCCTGGGTTTCTGCTGGAGTCACTCTTGTATTCAGCCTATAAAGGGCTATACTATCGTATAGTATAGATTGTGGTGAAGAAATTGAAAAGCACTTCCTCTCAGTTGCAGACTAACACAGCCACAGAAATGTTTCTGCTTATTCAACTTAACATAATGGGTTTGCCTAAGGTCAATCATTGGGTTTCATGACTCATATTCTCATTTTTAGTTTATTCGTATTATTGCCACTGACTAATCATTTCTTAGAAATCATAAAGAATGCCTTATAGTCTTGTTATAATTGTCCACTTATTTTCCAAAAGCTGGTATGTATTTATAAGTGGATAAATTCTGCCTTCTATTTCTCTTAATTTTAAAATTTTGTGACACCAATGATTAAATTTTGAGTTTTATTTTCAGTCATTACTGTACTAGTACTACCAATATCATTTCATATGTTCAAGAAATGATTTCAAATAGAAATGATTTCAAAAATCATTTCATATGTTCAAGAAAATCAGCTACCCCCTTCTGGGTGTGTGGAGCCAAGGCCTTTGGACATGAACATTCTGCCTTTCCATGACTTCTCCAGTGTATAGAGCCGGCCGGTGTGCCCCACAGTCCTTGCATTTTTGGTGCTTATCCTAGCATCCTAGAGCACTGGAATCTTATTTTGTTAGTAAAGCTTGCCATTCCAAGAAAACATTGGTGAAAATTCAATTCAATGTTTTTCCACTGCTCGGCAAAGTCTGTTTTCAGATGAAAGTTTTATTCTCAGGACCCTTAGATACATGCGGATCAAATGATTTCAGAGTTCCAGTCCCATTTGTTATTAAATTGTAAATGGAAGAATCAGCTCATATTGTCTTAAAGAAAGAAAGGAGTAAACAAAGTATATTGGGGGTCACATGATCTGTGGGGTCAGAAACACAGTGTGAGAAACCACCCAGGCCAGAACAATGTCCAGTCCCAGCACTCTCCCCACATCTTGACTCCCCCACATCTTGACTTCCCCACATCACTCTTCACAAACACTGTGGTGTTCTTCCCTGAAGATGCTTGCGACTGAATAAAAGAACTCCCGCCACAGCTTCATGCAACTATCAGCTGCCTCTGGTGCCATCACTAGGGCAGTGGTTGCTTGACTAATAGTCCCTCACATTCTACGTCTGTCCCTGTGGGGGCGCTGATGAAAACCTTGTCACCTATTAGATAGAAAACTAGGAAAATGTCTCCTGACTGTGATACTTCATAGTAGGATGAGAATTTCACCACCCTCAAATAACACTAAATAGTTTTGGGAAGGTGTTTGACTGCCTCCTACTCACGCCATTGGCAATGGGAGGCTAACTGCCCCATGGTAATGGGAAACGCTGCACACCTGGCACCTCGCACTAGGCAGATAATATTCGCAGCAGTTAATCATACGCGTAATCACAACCTGGAGGAAGGAGGTGCAGCGCTCCGTGCTGAGCTCCGTGAGCGCTGCATTGAGGGAGAGTGAACAAGCAGGAGCTTCGGGAGGCAGGCTCTGCAGCCTTGACAGGGTGGAGGGAGCTTCCTCCGGAGAAGGTGATTCCTCACTGCTTGGTCCTATGAGCTGCCAGAGAATGAAGCTCCATGCTCAGGGCTAAACGAGGCCTGTGTCAGGTGCCCGTAATTAGAAGTCGTTTAGGTGGGGAGCAGAGCGAGGCGCCAGAGTTATCCAGGCCGTTCAGACCCTAGGAATGTTAAGGAATGTCAAGATAGCAAATAGTACTAAATTTGAGGGTCATAGCGTAAAACAAATACCAGCCACAACACATTTATGTAAACCTTAAACTTTTTTTTATATTTAACATTCCATTTAATAAGTTACTTTAAAAAATTCTTTATTATATTAAGAGCATTTTCTTACACTGTAAACACACTATTTAAAATAATTTTAAGTGTTATATAAAATTAATAAAGACATCGTTTTTTAGGATAAGCTATAATGTACAAGAATTTTTCTGGAACAAATCATTTCTTATCCTACATTACCATTTCCCAAATATGAGAATTTAGGCTTTCTGTAACTTTTAAATTCTTAAAATTATGTCACAATAAACCTACTAATAGTTGTTCTTGGGCTAGACCAGTAGAACAGTAGTTAATGTGCCAAAAGATAAAACTTTTTTCAGGCAGGGTCTTACCATGTAGTTCAAACTAGCCTTCAACTCACCATGCAGCTCAGGTTGGCCTCAAACTGATGGTGATCCTTGGGCTGCAACTTCCTGAGTGGGAGGATTACAAGGATGTATCACCGTCCCTAGCAAACCTTTTAAATTTCTTAAATTCTTATTTTAACTTCTTGAATATATAAAAGTAAAAAGGACTAACTTATATAACTGAATGGAAGTATTATGATTTTGCTTATTGACATCACACACATATACATATATATATATATATACAAATATTTATTTATTTATAGTGAGAATCAAACTCAGGACTTTGTGTTTGTGAGGTGGGTGCAGAAACCACTGAGCTAAATCCCCAGTGACATAATATTTTGAAACTACTATTTCTGCATAAATGTAGCTGTTCAAAAAATTGAGCTATTTTAAGTGGTTTTCCTTTCTTTGGATGTAAATGAAGCATTTCATTTCCGAAGCTTCAAAATTTTTTTAGTATTTGTATGGTTTGTAATGGAGTACTTTTCATGATTGTAATTATTAAATGGCTTGAAGGGAAAAGACTATTTTAATATGCTTAACGTGGGTTTATTTTACTTAGAAGAGGTTGAGAGACAGTTAACATGAATGTTTACGTGTGTGAGAGTATATTTTATAGCAAATGAAGTTTTCTTTTTTACTTAATTCAAAAATTAAGTGATAAATTTCATTTTAAATAGGAGATATATATTTGACTGAGAAAATTCCTAACTGGAGAATATTATCCAGGAGACTGAGGACTCTTCTTTTAAATATTTTGGGCAGATTATTCTATACATATTCTTTCAAAAAATATGACCACAGACATCAGCATCATTTATGCCAGAGAAGAAGATCAGCTTATTCTTTGAATTCATTATGGGGATTCCTGCAGCCACAGGCATCAGAAGTCAGCTTCAGTTTACATTCTACATGAAAACAGACATGCAGACAGACCTATGGACAGGCATTGAAGGGCAGCACCATCGGTACTATGGTAGAGAATAGAGGGTGAGCTCAGTGATCATGATCACATTTTATCAAGTCTTTCCACTGTGTCTGGCACTGTGTTGGGTGCCCTGTGTATGTTATTTTACCCCGGATAGCACCTCCATACAATACATGCCATCACCTGCCCAGTATTTTACCCACGAAGAAACTAAGGTTAGGAGAGCTCAGGTAACTTGACTGTGATCATGCAGAGATTGCTTCCAAACACATCTTTCAAAGTTCATAAGCACTGAGGGGTCCAAGGTGACTAAGACAAGACAGCAAAGGGCTACTTTGCTGAAACAGGAAATGGATAAGCTTTGTTTCCATTTTTTATTTATTACCACCAAATTTTTCTTTTCCCTTCTCACTTTCTCCTACCCCTGCCCTTTCCCTTTTCCCTTTGAACATTTCCTTCCTATTGCACAGTACCTACCATAAGTCTTAGACCTCATTGACACCTTCAGTTTCTCACAGTAGAGAAATGATACATAATTTACACATCTGTGTCAAGCTTATGAATAAAGAGGGGATCAGGAGGGTCAAAGGGAGGGCAGGGGAATGGGAAAAATAAGAATCAAGATCTATCAGGTACAGGTACAAATTCTAAATGAGGAGTGTAATCATAATGTATTCCTAACATGTACCAATAAATTCAATTTAATAAAGAAAGCAAGAAAGAAGAAGAAAGAGAGAGAGAAAGAAACTGAAGTGGAAGGTTGAGGAAAGCCTTTAGCAGTAATTAACCAAGTCACGCTGAATTCTTCACCAGTTCTCTTCTTTCAAACACAAGGTTTCCAGCGAGGAGTGCTCAGTTGATAAGGGTAGAGCCTCATTCTCTAGTCTAAGCAAAGTACTCCACCAGAGGTCTGCATGCTGTGCTTGTCTTCGCCCAAACTATTTTCCGTTTCAGTCATTAGTGTCTCCTTCCGTAGTCTCTAACTCTCCCATAACAACCTTGTCATTTGTTCTTCCTGTTCTCTGAAGGGAAACTCTCTCTTTCAACAAAAAGCACCCTTGACTGGCTCCCTGAGAAGTCTTCCAGCCACAAGCACAAATATCTCACATGCTGGATGATGGCTGGTCCTGACCCTGAAGTCAATTATTGAATTTGACTTCCCAGCATCTGTGTGAGTGGTCATGCCACTCTCTCAAACACTTGGCAGGAGACATAAATGACCATAGTTCATAATTCTTCTCTTCTTTCAGGCCTTTTTCTAAAGTTCTAGTCCTTCTATGCTCAGTTGATCCTCAAACATATTGTCCCTTCTCTTCATGCTGGGTCTTTGTCATGCATCTGTTTTTCTGGTGTCATACGATAGTATAAGCAAACGAGTATGGAGAGAGTTGGCTATATTTTTTTCTGATTTTATTTCTTCTCCATTAAATTATTCCTACTGAGATTCTCTGATTCTTAATATATTTCTTATACCTCAGGTAATTTTATTTTTCAATCTGCTGTTAGAGCGTCAGTAGAACCTATAAACAACTATTCCATTTTCTACTTGAATTCAGAACTACTTCAAAGAGGAGGATCCAAACCAACATGGTCTCATAAAAGGTAGAGGAATGTATCTCTAGAGCTGCAGCTGTAACTGACCTTAGTGCTTAAACGCTCAATGAGTCAGTCAAACTAGAGGGCCCACATCAGAACTGGGAAGCCCCGGTTTCCCTCCCGGGTCCCTGTGAATCCCGCCTTTGTCGGCTCATTCCTCCAGGGAATGATGAGTCAGGTTGGTCAGAGCTGGAGCTGGTCTGTTTAAGCCAGTTTCTCCACGAGGAAGGAGAAGGTCTCAGGAAAGGAGACTCTTTCTACTTGGGCTATTGCTATGGTTTGGATGAAGAAGGTCCCGCAAAGGCCTTACGAGCAGCTAGGTAGAGCTTCCGGAAGCTGATTGAATCATGGTGGCGAGATAGGTGAGGCAGGGCCTTGGCTGGAAGAAGCCACTCCCTGGGGTGTAGCCCGGGAGAATGTGTCACCCCATAGGTTCCTCCTATCCTGCTCTGCTTCCTGGTCACCATGATATGAGCGGCTGTCCTCTGCGCAGTGTTTTCCACCATGCCTCTGCCTTGGAGCTGGCTCGCCACATACTGTAACCACGTGACAAGATCAACTTCTTCAAGTTGCAGGTATCAGACGTTATGGCTGTGGGACAACTAATGTGACTCAGACTAATAAGGAAAGAAGCTTAATTTTTTTTGTCTCCTTTTGTGATATTAATTCCTATTTCTTTCAGATTGAGTTTTCATGTTTTATGTCAGAAATTATTTTTTAAGTAATCACATAGGTAATACTCTTAAGTATAATTATGTGAACTTCTGCCTCAAATGAAAGCTCTGTGTAGAAATGTATCATTATTCTGTTGCAACTATGACCAAAAGACAAAATTTAACAAATTCCATGGATGATCTACCTGGTTTTTATTAGCAATTCATGAATTAGGCATCATCCTATCTATAAAATCGAAATAAGATCCAATTAAATGAGCAGAGGAGAGGAGGTTTCTACACAGAAAAGATAAATATAGAAGACAAAGCAGACTGGTAATGACCAAGTACTTTAAAGTGAGGGAACTTTTCTTATCATGCTACATGTTGACTTGGCCTCTTATGATTAGTTGGTATGAATCACCTGGGTGTTTGTATGTTTGTTTTATAAAACTGAACGATTTGCGCTGCAATTTGATTTGGCTTGTTCTAACCAAAGTGACTCCATTCTGCCTTCTGGTTAGCGTCAGTCTTTTGGACCTAGTGCAAGAATTTAACCCAAAACAATGGCCTCCCATAAGTTTTGTTTAATAACTCTGGTAAAAAAGAAAAAACAATAATTATTAACTTTGTGGCATGCCTTCTAATAATGTTCATATTTGCAAAGTTCATTTCCTAAGTTGATTTTATCAGTAACTTTACTTTCAAAATAATTTCCTTTTAGGAAGATATCAAAACAACACACATAACTGTCCCCAAATTGTATCTGAAATAAGATCACTTGGGAACATGAGAAAGAAGGTGTGTGACCAGCTCCGCTCTCCTGTGGAATCTGATAGATGGTTTACAGATTTCAAGATAAAGGGCATGAAGAAGTCAAACATAGAACAGAGAGGAGGGTATATGATGTTTCTCTGTGCAGTAGTTTGTAACTCTCTCTGGTTTTCTGCATTGACATCCAGCACATTCTTAATGAGAAAAAGAAATGAGAGAGGAAATCAAAAAGAGAGACACTTAAAACCCATATTACAACTTTCTTCAACCAGTATTTTTATTTTGTTTATTTTAGTTTTTTTGAGACAGGATCTAGCTCTGTAGTTCAGGCTGGCACTGAACTCACGGCAATCCTCCTGCTTCTGCCTCCCAAGTGCTAGGACTATAGCCATGAGACACCATGCTCGGTATCAACCAGTATTTTTAAATGCCTACTGATTAACAGGGAAATAGGATGTGTGAATTCAGTGCAAATGGATCCTTTATTTGTTGGCTTTATTGTCATCAGATCTTTCATTTATTCAAAGTTATTGGGCTCCTTGGCTATCACCCTCTCACTTATCTTTGAGATGGTTTCAACATCCTCTCTGTGTGGTCTAATTGCCTCATCTAATTTGCATTAGGTTCACTTAGTCACTCATTCCCCAGCTCGCTTAGTTTCTCAGTGTGTCCACGTTGGAAAGCTGTCTCTTACTGGTTATAATCCCAGGAGGATTAAAAATGCTCATTTTGGAAGGATTGCAGATATTAATCAACAGTAAAGAAGTTAGAAAAAGATGAACACAGAGTTTAAGCATGGTTTTTGAAAGACCTAAAGCCCATTCTGCTTATATTAAAATAATTTTTCCTGAGGATGAAAAATCCTGCCGGCAATCAGAGGCTCGTGTGACACTCAAATCAGCCCAGAGGAAGCAGCCAAGCTGAGAGGTTCTCTGGTCTACAGATTTGCATTGTTCTGTTAACTTTCTTATGCCAAAAACACTCAGTTGTTCCTTTCACCAGCCTCTAAGGTCACAAGACAGACAGTTCTTTCTTGATTACTCAAACAAATACACATCTGATTCAGAGGGGGAAAAGAGAGTTGCCAGCCGTCGACGCTTAGGAAGGGCAAGGCTGCTTTCACTTTATAAGCCAACCTGATGAGTCACCACATCCATGACTAATGCTGGTGTTCAGTGTGCCCAGTAATGTAGCCTGTTTTTCAAAGAAGAAAATGCTAAGGAAGACCAGAGACATATGGAAGAAAATCAGACATTTGTGCATGAATATATAAGATGGCCCAGTAACCACAACAGGTTTGATAAATCTCAATATATTTTATCTTAAATAAAGTCCTAGAAAATGTAGACCTGGCATTACTCTCAACTTGGATTTCTTCACCAGCATTAAATTCAAGGGCTCAAAAACTTTCCAAATGTTTTCTAAATCAATCTTATAAGGTTAAGCCCAGACAGTTATTATAATAATAATTCTGACAATTTTCTTTTTTAAAGAACCAACAAAAATAGCCTTTTACATATGAGCATATATGTAGAATATGCCCATGTATAGACATGTGTAATATACATATATGTAATATGTACACAAATTTGCACATGTTACATAAGTTTTATATATATATATATATATATATATATATACATTATAAAAGGCATGGTTCATACCTTTGATTATATGTCTATTGGAGGAAAAAAATACATGAAGAGAAAATTCCAATGTAATACAATACAACAAATAATAATGATAAGGGCATTGAAGAACAAGGGAAAAAATCTTGAGGAAAGGGAGCATTTCAGGATAAGAGTTGGGAAAATGAGAAATGAGTTACTCTCCAGGGACTCAGGGAATTTAATACTGTAGAAGAGAGACTCAGACTTTGAATGGAGGAAATTCAGATAGAGGAAAACTAAAACAGCCAGACAGACCTGCCTCTACTGAGGAAACAGAATTTATAGCTTAAAAATTTGGTACAAATAAAAACTCCAGGCACCAAAGACTTCACTGTTAAATTGTACAAAACATTTAATAAAGAATATAATTCTACACAAATTATTTGAGAAAATTTAAGAAAATGAACAACTTCTTAACTCATCTACAAACTTCTTAACTCACCTGTATTACTCTAATTCATAATCCAGACATCACAAGAAAAGATAACTACAGAGCAACACTCTACTTGGACTTATATACAACACTTCAGGAAAATTTTAGCAAATGAAACCCAATAACATATAAAGAATAGCATACTTTATGTCTGAGGCTCATTGTGGAAATGTAAAAATGACTACACATTTAAAAATTACTCAATGTAACTCATTATATATTTTAAAACAGATCATAATGGATGCAGAAAAAAGTTGGCATTGGTCACATACAGCTATAATCCCAGCACTCTAGGAGGCTGATGTACGATGGTCACAAATTCAAGCCCAGTCTAGGCAACTTAGTGACTTAGCAAGATGCTGTTTCAAAATAAAAAATAGAAAAGGTATGAGAATGTTGCTCAAAGCAAAGGTTCTGGGTTCATTCCCCACCCTGAAATTAAAAAAAAAATGGCAGAATCCTGTGTCTACTCATGAAAGAAATAACATCTCTTGGCAATCTAGGCATAGCAGGATACCTTCTTAGGCTGAAAAAGGCATCTGCGGCAGATAAAGAGCCCAAACATCAGTAGCATCACAGCTAAAGATGAAGAGTTCACCCCAAGCTCTGGAACAAAGTAAGAATGCTATTCCTATCATTCTAATTAACCATTTCAGAAATCCCAAAGAAGTCACTAAAAATAATCTGTGAGCTAAGCAGGCTTGTAAGGTTCAAGATTAATACACAAACATCAACCATACTTTTATATACTAGTATTTTGTAATACAAAAATAGAAATTGAAATTTTAAAGAATGTCATTTAGACTTAAAACATTTAATAACATCAAATTCTTAGGTATGAACCTAACAAAATATGAAAGTATATGAATATGGGATTAGAAGGCAAAATTCCACCTGAGAAATCTCATAAAAGATATTTGAGAAATTTTCAACAGACATTAAAAAGGACACATACAAGGAAAGATCTGCTACTGGGCTGTGTGCTGAGTGTGTATGAGGCCCTGGATTCAGTCTCCAGCACAACTGCACTGATAAAAGAAAGGTGTGACATCAACAGCATGCCAAATGCTCACACAGAACCTAGAAGAGAGCTGCTCCTCCCTGCCATGCTGAACCCCAGGGCATAGGCAGAGTGCGTAGGAAAATAGAGCCTCAATAGTCGGGCATAATTAGCTCTCGTTGAACAATTATAAAAGCAATACCTTAAATTACATTGATGATCCCATCTTTTATCTATGTGTGAAACCAACTCTTCCTGTATGTTTTCCTAATGCTCAATAATGTAGATCTCTTAAATATAGCAGCTAAATCCTTAGAGGTGAGCTTTCTCATAATGTAATTGATATTAGAAGTCCTAACCAAGGTAATCAGGAGTCTTGGTATTATTTAGATCAATTACAGATACAGAGAAGACAAAGAATATTTTTGTAATCTAAGTGAGACATGGAGACGTGGATTCCAGCAGTAGTGATGAAGGTGGTGACAGTCTGTTCTGGAAATAGAACCAAATGATTTGCCAATGAACCAGACGTGGAACATGAGGGAAAAGCAAAATAGAAAGATAACTACAAAGTGTTTTTTTTTTGGGGGGGGGGTGGTTATTGGAGGAATACACTCCATTTTCTGAGATGGAGAAAACATTAGGAAAAGGAGTTTGGAGGTTGAAGAAATACAAAATTCCAGGGAGGAACAAAGTAAATTTGAAGTTCCTGTATTTCATTAAGGTGGAGGATGGAGGTCACCAACTGAACATACAAACTTGGAATTCATGGGAATGGTCAGTGGTGGAGATTTGGGGTCATGTGTATAGAGAGATATTTCAAAGGAAGGTCCTGGATGAAGGTGCCAAGAGAGTGAAGGTAGAGAGTGAAGAGAGTTGACTTAATGCTGCTCACCCTACCACATTTCAATGCGGAGAGATCAGGAAGATAAGACAGAGTGGTAGACTGAGGGCCAAGCAATGAACTGAGTCAAAGATAAGGAATATAATGACACTGCATCTGGCAAGATGGGAGCTATTAGCGACCTCACAGAAATTTCAATGGAACGGTTAGGACAAGAGTGTCCCGGACGGGAGATTAGATGAAAGAAAACAGAGCGATGAGGTGGCTATTGTCACATTGGTTGGTCTGTTTGTATGTCTGAGGTAGAAAATAACACTGCAGCTTGTAAGATGATGCCAAATAGCTCAGTAAAGACTGAAAAAATGATGATTCCTATTTTTTCCATTTTCTTCAGTTTGGACTTTCAGGAATTGATGCTTAATAAGCAATATGTTTGAAGTCACTTGAGTTTTTAAAAATGTGAAGTACAATTTTCTACAAGTCATTTTAATTTTATTTACTTACCTCAGTGAAGTATGATCATGGCAAAATGAGTGATTAGGTATAGAGTGATCTATAATTGTGTATTTATTTTTAAAAATCTAGGGATCAAATTTACCACTTTTTAACAAGAACTTCTATTTGGGGAGTTTAAAAAAATCAATCTCAATAGCTGTTTTGGATGCTAAGTGTTTATATTAGCTATCTATATAAACTGCATTTTCCAGACAGCGGCCTTCATGTATCTGTACTTGATCATAAACTGATGTATTGTCTCTAAATATTACTTACATAACATTGATGTCATATTAAAGAAAAATTTAGTTTTATTTTAGAACCAGATTTGTCTAGCAGAATTAATGAATAACAAAAATATATCACTGACAGCTTTTGGTCACTGACCCTGCATGTAGGGTGTTGTGCTACACACGTTTCATTCTCTCTCTGGCTTAGTTGCCACAGCAATTCTGTCTCATGGTTACCACAGTGATTCTATTTCACCAGCCAGGAAATTGAATTATTACAGAGAGTAGTGATGAGATGAAAGTACACAGCTGGTAAGTGTGTCACTGGAATTCGAGGTCACTCAACAGTTGTACCACACAACCTCTCAGACTAGCACAGGAATGGCAGCAGAAAGACAGATGCACTGATGGCACAGAAATTGTAGGATAAGTAACCCATAACTCACTGCTAAAATTATGGATTTTTAAACTGAGGGTTTCAATATAGCAAAATGCCTTCTACTGAAAGAAGTAGGTAAAAGTTCTCCGCTAGGGAAGAGAAATACATTATCACTTCCATTTTGAATTTGGAGATAGATTCTCCATCTACTCAGCAGTTGGAAGGAAAAAGCTAAAAACAGAACACTCTAAAAGAACTTTATGAGGCAGACAGGATTCCTTTGGGACTTCATATCAAGCTATTTTCAGTAGGGAGTACAAATATTTTCTTCAAAATGCTAAGAAACGCCTTAAAACATCTCCTAATAAGGTCATACATGGTCTGTTGAAAAGAACATAAACCAATTTGCCCCTATGCCTCTGATTTTGTCATGGCAGATAAGAAATTAGCATTCACTGCTATTCATTTTTTTCTTCTTAAACACTAGTCTGCCTTGCATCAAGAAATATAAATACTATACAAGTAAATTTGTCAAGAATTATATTTTATCTTAATTAATTAAGATGGCAAGTTATTTCTAAGATTAACTCTTCCTTTCCTTCTATGTTATTTAAAATTGGCTGCTAACCTTTTATACTTTTTTATATTTAATTGAGCATGTACTAAACCTAAA
>PVIR01006371.1:0-66409 GCA_004026965.1 Petromus typicus
GGGCGTGGTGGCTCACGCCTGTAATCCCAGCACTCGGGAGGCAGAGGCAGGAGGATTGTGATGTGAGTTGGAGGCTGAGCTCAGGGCCAGCCTGAACCATAAAGCGAGACCCTGTCTCAAAAAACCTAAAAAAGATCTACCTAAATGTTACTAGCTGACTTAATTAAAATTTAAGTAGAAAAGTATTTTGTGATAATTTTATTCTGGCAGTTTCATCACAAAGCAATACTAAGGCAAGTACTGGGCTGTAGCTCCATGGCAGAGCACTTGCCTAGTATACACACAAGGTCTTGGGTTCAATTCCCCAGTGGGAGAGAAAAAGGAAGACAGATAATTAGGAGTTCTGAAAAACAAGACTAGATTTTTTAATGCAGACATCATTATCTCTTTAAATGTCTAACTTCACTTTAAAGTTAAAGCTGGGCAAGTGAAAGCATCTTACAAGGCATGCTGCCACACTGAGTGAGAGGAGAGGCATGCATAGAGATGAGGGGCTAACAAAGCCATTTTCACCTGCCATGGATGAATGCCTACTGAATAACAAGGAGTCTAGCAAATCAGGAAATGGCCACCTTCCAATCAAACGGTTATTTGTGGACTGAAAGTTTTAACTTGAACAAGAAGACAGAGTTGATAACTTCTCTGCAGTATTACTTTTATCAGACAGACCTACTGACAACATTAGATTTCCTTTAAAAAAAAAAAAAAAACCCTGAATTGGTTCAGTGTTAGCGTGAACCAACCATCAAAGATCATCTTATGTAAATGCTCAGCAAAAGATGTAAATGGAGGTGAAATATTTCAACTATCAGATCACTTTCTGAGTGGGTGGATTATAAGGGAACTTCAGGGTTGACATTTGTGTTGACGGTGTGAGAGCAACGAGGGATGAAACTACAGCTGCCTCAGCATTCGGGACAGCGGCACCGAACCTTAGCATCAAGTGCTCATTGCATAATTCACTGCAGTGCTTTATCAGGGTAAAAGAAAAAGAAAAAAAAAGTACTCAAAATCTCCTTCTTGAAGCACAAACACTATTTTTAATATCTAGAATATTTAATTAAAGTCTTGGCCTTCAGTAGAATGAAACTTTAAACATGAGATGGCAGTTTTGCTCTAGATTGTCCTTTGTGAGAGCTTTAAAGCGCTTTTACAATTGTTTTAATTGTAGGCTGAATTGTTTGGTTTTTCACAGAGCATCATTTTTTGCTTAACAGACACATTATAATAATTTAGCGCTGGGTATTTGGCAGACATTTCCTCTAAAAATGAACAAAACTAATCTGTTGACATTAAGGAAAAGAACTGATGATATTTGTTGCCAAAAATAAAATTTAAGCTTCAAGTGAAGAAAATGTATTTGCCACAGTGCACTTGACAGCTTCTCAAACTTAAGAGACATTTGAATTGAGATCGATATGAGTAACTGTGATTGCTGATATTACATAAAGAAATGTGTCAACATTTGGGTCTTCTGCTTAATAATGATCCCCAAAATGCCAAATAAATAATGTGGCCTTAAAATAATCATGCACAGAAAGGTCATTTGAACAGGAAAATGTATTGATGGATTTTAATTAAAAAGTACAAAATAATTCATTGATACAGTTTCACAATAGTTATTGCAACTCACTTTTAAAATATTTATCTTGCTGAAGTTTGTAGTATATAAAATGAGCACTGTTATTTGAAAAGGTACTAACATAATCTCTTTATAAACTACATACCCTTGTGAAACTGTATTCTCATCATCTACCACATATCAAAAGACTTAAGGCATAATCAGATATGAGAACTCAGTCATCTTCTAATAAGGCAGATATTACACTTAAAAAGTGAAAAGTGTCATTCTAAATAAATATTAAAATTAAATCTTACATTTATTAATGGATTAACATTTATTAATCTCAATATTATCCAATGCTTTAATAAATTGTATTATATATTTTAACACATATAACACATAACACATAAACCTTGGTTTATGAACTTAATTCTTTCCATACTTCTAGAGCAAACTAAATGATCGGAACTGAATCCAATTTCCTTTTAAAGTCGACATTGAACCTAATCCTTAAACTTGATGTGGTTCTCAACCAATTCACAACTAGAACTTTGAGAAAAACCAAGTTCGTGAACTGAGGTAGTGCTGTTTATTGGTTTATTGACATAATCTTATAGGGATTAATGAACAGCTCTTTAAAATGTGCTCAGTTTAAGTGGATAATATGACAAATATTGATTGCTAAACTTAGAGAAAGCTCTCTGTGGTCTTCAATACCTCTAAATAAGAAAAAATAGATTTTAAGACTCACAAGCTTCAGAACTTCTGCTCTTACCAAGCCCACTTTTGTGTCATTGGCATTTTCTTTCCATGACTTAGAAAGATCCTGCCTTAAAATAAAAAATAAAAACGGGCTGGAATGCATCTCAGTGCAAAGACTATGGTTTCAATTCTTAGTACCGTAAAAAAGAAAAAGAAACAGCAAAAAAAAAAGAAAGAGACAGAGAGAAATAAGGAGGAGGTAGCAAATGAATTAAATAATTACAAGTAAACATTTAATAGAAACAAGGCTTAAATATTGTACACAAGTGAAAAGAATACAAGTTTAAAAAAATCTATATAACTAAAGATTGCCTTGCTTTGTCACATAGAATTTATAAATTATTTCAATTTAGCTAGATTCATGAAAATAACTTCTGTTACTATTACTATAAATACATGAGATATTTTAATCACTTTAAATCCTTCATTCTGTGATACTGATATAAAGTATTTAGCAATATTATACTTCCTTTGCAGCTTAAGGAGGCAGGTAGAGGGAACAGAGAGATTAAGTAACTATATCCTTTAATTTGTGATAAGAAAGCAGCTAAGTGTATACTTGAGTAAAACAGACAATCAAAACAGGTAAGGAGAAAATAACTTGATTAGAGATTTGGAATGCTCAAAATAACATCATTTAAACTTCTGAACCTGTCTCAACTTTCCTCTGTAATCCTCTGCACTGAATGAATGTTTTATGATGCATAAAACAATTTTATGCATAGAAGTGACAACACAATTTGGGGGGCATGGGATGATATTGAAAAATAGTTAAAATGTAAACATATATTTCAATGAACTTTACAAATGTAAAGAGAGTACATATTTTCTAATTGTTGCACAAGGGAATAAGTTAGAACCCTAAGGTTAAATTTAACTGTGAGATGAGCTAGATGCTGGATGTCGCCCTGGGGATGTTGTCTTTATGCATGCATAGTGGTGTGAAGGAGTCCACTCAACTACCTATGACATCCTTTCCATCCCACACCCCAGTGGCTTGATTCTGAGGTTAGCACTTCTGGGCATACGATAGTTTTTTGTTAAAGGAAATTTGGCCAAATTTACAAACTGCAGCAAATATTCAGAGCAATTCTCTTCATTTAGATTTTCTGACAGAATGAGAATGGAACTTGGATAAAAGAGGGCAACAACTCGGAATATGTTTCTTCTATTTCTACGAATAGTTTCCTTGATTTGGGAATTTACAGAATTCTCTACCTAGTACCTCATTAATACACATTCTTGTATGTCTATATTTACCATCTGATTCCGGAAAATTCCTTTTCTTAAATATAATCATTGGTTCTCTGGATTTCTTTATTACTATGTAGTAACAGTTAACATGTTTATAATCTTGTCGTCCATACCTATTGTTATATACATCCTTTCGAAGGGTAAATGTGACCAAGTAATTTCTCAACTAACTAAAACCACAATTCTTTCCTTGTTTATTTCCTACTCTCTACTCACTCTCACCTGCCTTCACTCCATGTTCAGATGCAATTACTCAGACAGGAGGTCCCTGTCACATCTGTGGACATAACTTCACTGAGACAGCTCTTACATCCATGCTAACTGGACAATGAACAGCCAGTCTCCCATCATGCTCTGCTGCCTGCAAACTCTCACAGAGTTCTCTTTGCTTCTTACTCAAGACTAAAAACAATGAGGCTTACAGTTTTAAAATCACTTGATTGAATTTAAACTACTGTTATAAAAATCAAGAACAAAAAATCTCCATAGCATAGTAGTAAAATAGGTTGTATAATCATATTACTTTTGTAATTTGATTAATTAACTTCTCATCTTCAAGGAGCACTGCTCAAGTATTAAATTCATAACACAATGTTTAAAACCTCTTTTAAGCATTTACTGTTTGTTCTATGCAAGTTATTAGCAATTTTACTTTCTCATTTTGAGCTTGTCTTCCTAATGATTTTAACGCAGACACAGATTTATGTATCATGACTTTCTCCTAAATCAGCATAAAATTCATTCATTTATACATTTAAAAAATCAAAACTTACTGGATTTACAGGAAAGATGTTTTAAGGCATTTAGATATTATCTGCATTGACAAGTACCATGTGTTTTTTTTCTTTATTAGTTATATTTAGCTGAAATATATGAAGGTTCCTCCATTAATGTTCCAAGTGGGAAACACTCTAAGTTGAGAAAACATAACTGCTTTGATAATCCAGGTATCCAGAGGCTGTACTTTATTTGGGTTCACATTAAATAAATTTTATAGTTTATTCAATATCCCCAGTATTATTCCATAGGAAAAAACATGTCAATTTAATATATAATAATAATAATAATAATAATAATAAATACCACCTTTGGGAAGAAGAAATCATAAAGAGGGAGAAATGAAATTATAAAAACAAAAACAAAAAGTAGAATTTGCAAAATCTGGATACTAATTTTCTCAGAACACCCTCAAACAGCCAGTTGGTACAACCATGATCAAATGGGGCTGAAAGCACAGAGTTTCTGAGCCATTTTTCAATGTTTTAACGGGACAGTCAGTGCTGCACTACTGTGGCACTGACACTCAGTGACGGATACACCTGTGCCGCTCCCCCCAGGGTCTTGTTTTGTGGTCAGGCTGGCCTTGAACTCACTATGTAACTCAGGCTGGCCTCCAGCTCTGCTGATCCTCCTGCCTCATCTTCCCAAGTGTTGGGATTATAGGTGTGAACCACCACACCTCACTGACATTCTCGCTCAACTGCTCTACATTCAACCTTTCCAGAATATCCATTAGTGATCACTGTTTTGCACAAAGTGTGACACAGTAAATAGGGAGAGGACAGAACTTCCAACCAGAGAGGGTTTTAGAGATGATGGTGTCTTAGCAACTGCTCAGGACTCGGTCTGAGGTTTATGCCTAAAGAGCGAGAGCCAGAAGGAGCCTTTGTTGACAAGGAACTGTGAGCGCAGGAGCAAAGTCAGACTCGCTGGGGCAATACAGCAGCAGGTAGGGCTGCCTCTGGCACACCAGGACTGGACAGCAGCAGTTACACATCGGGTTACCACAAGGGTGACTGGTGGTACCCTCTTCTATCCTATTTACATCTCCATTTACTGAATAAATAGTGTCAATGGAAACCAAGAGAGAAAACTTCACACTAACAAATTATGCTTTCACAAGGGTATAAATATAAATGTACCTATCATGAAGATGCCATTAATGTTATAGCTAAATAGACTTCATAAAGACATACACCTTGCAAATATAGCTTCCGTATGTGACTCTCTGCTTCTACCAAATTCGATGAGCCGCAGCCCTTCCTAAATAGCCTTGGAGCAGCCTCTAACTGCAAACCTGGGTGCCTCTCTGTAGTTGCCCATGGCAAGGACAGTAGGGTTTTGTGCCAGGCACTAGCAGTTGAGATCATGGAACTGAAAGAAAAGCGCCGAAGTGGAATGCCACATACTACCACTGCCAAGAGAACAGCGAGGGAGCGTGCATGAGGCTGGAGACAACCTGGAGAGCCCCTCGGATGGGTGAAGAACATGCACTTCTGCCAGTCAGGGAGAGGAAATGAATTAGCATATTCTGTATTTAAAAGTAAATGTACTTTAGCTCCTTTCCCCTTAGTACTAGCAGCTGATTGGAAGGTCCTGCGCATGCTACACAAGGATGTACCACCAGGTACACACCCAGCACCCTAACTTTTCAGGTTACGTCTTTCAGGGTCAGAATTTCTACCAAGACCCAGAGACTCTGCTCATCAACTCATGAAATTCAACTACAAAAATAACTGAATAATATTTATAAACAATAAAAGCCATGTGCTGCATATGGATTTAGCAAGGTTAAAATCAATAGAAGAAACCATCCACCAGTCAAGAAGTAAAAAAATGCATCACCAAATTATGCTGAACAAAATGGACTTAAAAGCCAAATGAAAACATACAATCAAAGAATAGCACGAATGTCTCACTTCTGAAAGACCACTGACAAGAAAGAACTGAGAGGCTGAGCTGACATCTATATAAGGACGTTTAGTAAGTGAATTCTACCTCCTATGGCTTCCGACTGGGCTTGGAAATCTCTACCTGGCTGAGGTACAGTGCAGAGTGCACACCAATGTTAACTGGCTAACAAGCGTGATACACACTTGCCACACTATACAGTACAATGTCAAAAATAAATAAATAAATATGCATAAATAATTCAGAATGTGAACTCTTAAGTGGCAAATGCATGCAAAAAAAAAATCTTAGTCAAAATACTTAAGTATTTTATTGTTCAACAGCATCCTTTCCAAATCAAATACTATTAATGTTGCCTCTTTGGTTCTTGTGCATTTGGTACTTACTTTCTTTATAGAGCATTTAAATGTGGGTGTTAATCAGAAGTTCCACTTCCTGTTCAAATGCCTAGGTTTGGCTGCTGGATGACTACAGAATGTTTGTGACAGTTCTTAATTGCCTGTTCACTGGTAGCCAAATACCTAGATATTCATTTCTCTATAAATACATGATACCATATGATAGATAATAAAATCCTTATATGTTAGTTTAACTGCCAAATTATTCCTATATTGTCGGTAATAATAAAACTAAGCTAACTTAAATAGGCATGAAACAATTTTTTTTGTTTGAGACAGGGTCTCACTATGTCATTCAGGCTGGCCTTCAGCTCACTGTGTAACCACAGAAGGCCTTGAACCCATGGTGATCCTCCTGTCCAGCTTTCTGACTCCTGGAATTACAGGCATGCAACAGTAAGCATCGGCCAAGCATGAAGCAATTCTGAAAAGTGTGTATATAATGTCACAATCTGCAACATAAGGGTTTCTTTGCAGATATGTGTGGCTCTCTAAAAACAAAGATTTCATTTACTTTTTTCCAAGTCAAATAATTTGCTCCATTTTAGGCAATTACTAATTACATTTTAGGAATTACTAAGCAATTCAGATTCTGCGGACTTCCATATCGTATATTTATTTGCATCCCTTGGTACTTGTTTTCCAAATTACTATATTGGCTCAGAATATCTGAATGATATCTGAAGACATGGGCAGCCCGCTGGAAAAGATATGCAGTCTAAGTCCAAGAGTGAAAGTTAGATTCATGTTGATAAGTTAGAGCCTTAGTACCTGTGCCACTTGGAAAATATTATTTCTATAAAAAATAGAGCTTCCAGATTTGGTGTCTGAGGAGAATGACAGACCCTGGAGCTCCAGACAAAACTACAGTGTCAGCGTCAATCTGGGCTTCAAACCCATCATCTCACAAAGATTGAAAGAATCAAGAATATTTTCCTCCTATGCCAGGTACCATGCACTGAAAGAGAAATCTTAAAATTCTTTTAGCAGTGCTATATTCTGTTTCCTCCCCCTAACATTTAAAAAGGTGGAATATTGAAAATGATATTGTATTACAAAAGAGCTTTGAAATGGTTCGTTGACCCTCAGTAACGATTTAAAACCCTGACATTTACTAAGATGCTTGCTAAATCTTTGGTACTTTTGTGCAATTTTCTGTCACTCAAACACAAAAGCATCAAAAGCGATTTCATTAAGAGATGTGAAAATAATCCTAGGCTTTCCCAGAGAAATGGTCTCAAGCACCATAAATCAATATCATAATTTTAGGTTCTGTTGTATTAGAAGGAAAAAAACAGGTCTTGTTTGTTTAGTCAGAAAGTACGATTGATGGGATGCCTCCAGCCTTCTTCCAGTAGATTTTTCTTTTTTATCAATCATTAGTCTTCTCCTAATTAGCTGAACTGGAAGCATGAAAAAAAACCCTCAAATTAACCTGACTCTTTCCTTGCCCTTCCTCTCATCAGAAACATAATGAGGACTTTCCATTACTCTTTGTAAAACCTATCTTACTTGCTTTCAGTATCGACAGTGGTCTTCTTGTCTTGGTCGTCACCAGTTTAGGCTAGTGCAATGCTCTACACTCCTTCCTCTCCTGCTGCTGGGCAGGTACCTTTCTGACACCCAGCTCAGAGCATCTTCTGCTCTGGTCACTCATACTGAAGGATCCAGAGGCTTCTGTGATCACCGACTCCTGAGCAATCTGAGGGCTTGTCCTATCAAGTCCCCTTTAATCTATTAACCATTCTATTTTCCAAAGACGCTTTCCTGCAACTTATAAATTCTTCTAGTTCAATAGTGCCAAGGAAATTTTCAATAATCCACGCTATGCTGCCAGTGGGAATAATCCAGTTTTTCTTGATTTTTACTGAATCTTTTTCCTTTATTCATTGCACTGAAGATTTCCTGTTATTGATCTCAATTTCACGCAGTTAACTTGCTACCAATGAATGATGAAATTATGAAATAAGTCAAATATCAGTTTATCTTTTAATCCATAAATCAGGATGCTTATGTATATTTTTTTAATTCTTGGTGAACTCTCTCTAGAATCTCTCCCTTCCACGCCTAGGTACCACAGAGATGATACCTAGATTAGCAATGTGTGGGAAGACCAGAGTAGAAAGACTGTGAGAACTTGTGCAGTCACAGTGCTGCAGTTTTAAAACTGTAATGTTTAATGGAATCATAAATTCCTTATTAAGGGGCCACTATCCGTAAAACTTCACTGGGTGATTGGTATGTTTAAATAATGAAATTGCTATTGGAACTATGTACAATTAATCTAACTGAATGCAAGAGAAAAGCAATGTTTATATGAGATAAAAGAGCTCACTCAAGTCATAAAATCCTTAGGAATGCAGTATTTGACTGAGAGGTTTTTTTCTTTCCTGGGCACCCATGCACAGCTCTGAGCTGGTACTCTCAGTTCTCCAAGCTAGGCAGCTGTTTAAGAAGAGAATGTAACTTAACACTGTGTTTTGAAACACGTCGTTTAAATATTATCTGCTACCTTTAGATTATCAAGTATTTTGAAGGCACTGTTTTATAAATGCCTCACACGTTCAAAAGTAGATTTGAAAATGCCATTGAAAAGATTTCATCATGACTTTTCCAAAAGTAAAAAAAAATATGAAGACACACACAGAATAATAAAATACAAGAGTATAATTTTTCCAAATTGAAATGCAAGTGAAAGAAGTAGATATATAATAATATGGATTTTAATTTGCACATCTAAAAATAGAACATAACTCCCACTCTTAATGACAACAAATATAATGAAGAAGTATTTTATTGGCATTTACTAAGGAAGAGAAACTTGAAATTGTTCAAAATGACAGAAATGAATATGAAGCAGATATAAATATTTTCATATGAAACAAGCCCTGGACACATACAAGCACTGATTATTTTCCCCTGAAATCTGCATCATGCAATATACCTTCATGCCAAATTCTCAGCGTCTGAAGAAAAATCTTTCTGCTATAACTAAGCCTCACTATTGATACAACCCCAGTGGTTCCAGCCACAAGAAACTTTGTATTTTGATGTGGATCAGTAGGTAAGGAGAACACACTGAGACTAGCCAGAATAAATGAGCTCATTTAATGCAAGGCTGCTACCAAGGAGATCTGTGTTTGGGGTTTGTGGCAGGCAGAGGTTTCTCAAGTTGAGAAGCTCACCTTGCCCTCACAGTCAAAATTCTCATTCCATCCTGCCCTGTAATGCCAAGAAGCCTGCACAACATGGCAGCGTCCTCCTGGTGTACTAATTAAGCTAAGTCACTGCTTGCCATATTGGTACTATGCCAAGTAAGAGGAACTAGGGTAAATCATGCAACAAAAGTACCTCCAAAGAGATATGAAGAGTTAATCATGAAGATATACACAAAAGATAACTGAGCTTGTGTAAAAGGAATGGAGATATCATCCTGTCAAAGGTAATGGTGAAATAACAAAGATAAAAGATGGTTAAAAACACTGTGAACAACTCCGGGGATTTGACTCAGTGGTTCCGGCACCTGTCTTGCAAGCGCAAGGGCCCAGGTTCGATCCCTGGTTAACCACACACAATACTGTGGAGACTCATGCTCAGCAGCATTCAGTACCACATACCACAATGCCGGGCGTGGTGGCTCACGCCTGTAATCCCAGCTCTCGGGAGGCAGAGGCAGGAGGATTGCTGTGATGTGAGTTTGAGGCTGAGCTCAGGGCCAGCCTGAACTACAAAATGAGACCCTGTCTCAAAAAAAAAAAAAAAAAAAAAAAAAATTTTCACCTGAACAAAACAATGCAAGATGTATAAACTCTGAATATATACTCATAAATATTATTTAGGCATGGTGACTTCAAGTTTAGAAATTTCATTTTATAGAATCTTTACCAATGCATTACCGCTACACATTTCATTAAAATATAATTTTTATCTCGCCACACAATGTGTCAGGCGTGGACATAATATGTGGAAGAGCACATGAGTGTAACTTCAGCCCTGAAGGATTTAACAGAACTTGGAACTTTCAAAAACATTTACTGTGAAGACGGAAGACAAGGTAAAAAATAAGTTAACCATATGCTTTCCCCCATAATACACTGGGAGGTAAAATCAAATCTCTTTGAATGGGTAAATCAAAACAGAAATACAAGTAATTGAAATTTACAATTGACAGTAGGGAAAATGGAACCTGATGATGTGCGTAGAAAATAGTCAGATTCAGTCTAAAAAGTATTGTATATATATATGCACTTTTCACAAATAAATTCTTTCCATAGAATAGTACGCAAAAAAATATGAAAAGTGATATAAATTACCCAAATCTAGGATGCTTTATAACTCAATACAGAACCAATTCAGTGAATACTGACAGTATAATTCAGTACCATATTTAGATCTCAGATTAGCAATTGATAAAAAAATCAATAACAAGAAGTATGGTAGGAAAATGAGGCTACTACATAAAACTAGTAGCGTTAACAATTGATTTTCTGCAAAGCATCCAGCAACAGAGAGATAAAATGCGTATCACCCTTGTTCCACCAATCAGATTCTAAGATTTATGTTAAATAGAATAACAGATAAAGATATTGCTTTGTGCTGCTTTTATAATGTTGGATTTTTAGTAACTCACAAGCATATAGCAGAAGACAGCATCTAGGCTTTGAGGAAGGTACAGAACTGATGAGGGAGCCCCCTCCACGAATAGGAACTGGGCGATGCATCTCCAGGAAGTGATGCCCACTCTAATCACCTACCCTATATTTAAGGGAATATGTAAAACAAGGAATAGACCTTGCTGCTGAGGAGTACAGGATAAAAATTTGTGTAAACAAAGAGGAAAAACAGAAGATAACGGGAGGTAGGGAGACGATTTTCAAATGGAAAAGTGAACAAGAGATGGAGGGAAGGGAAGGGAATAGAGGAGGTGTTGTACACATCACCAACTCCCCATGATAAATCTAATCACTATGTACTGCAAGCATGTATTAATATAAAATTATAAAATAAACAAAACTTTGTGTGAAGTTTTAGATTAAACATAGCAACAGATTTGCAACTCCTTGCAGATGATCGTACTTAGTTTATCAAGTTACCATTGATTGCACATTTAAGTCACAAGGGTTGTAAATAGGTAGAATGCCAGGCCCGTGTACTTGTTACAAAAAAAATATAACTTCATTTTAGGTCCCTAACATCCCCAAAATTAATTTCCAAAAAATGTGATGTGTTTATAATAGTAAGTTAACCACAGGAACATAACACCTGGGACAGAAGCAACAGAAGTAGCATTGTCAAAAGTAGATCATTAAAGACACCAAGTAAAAGAATTATTATTTGGACTATGAAATAACCGTTCTTATTATTATTAAAGAAATTATAAAAACGACTGAAAATTTCTGAAGTGAGAACTACAAAAAGAACACTACGTTTTTGAGAAATGTACTAGATTTTAAAATGAAAATCATAAGAATTAAAACAAGCAACTTAATTACAGATATATTGGTAGATCAGAATTAATGCACAGAAAGAAATCAAATGAATTTGTCAAATATGTAGCACTTAATAATGAAAAAATATAAGAAAAGTTAGTTTGCAGAGAGATGGTAAATTTATCAGCTTTCTAGGAGCAGAAGAAGACAGAAATATTTAAACAGTTACTGGGGGTTTTCTAAACTGTTAAGGGAAAATCTTTAAAACATTCAGGAAAAAAAAAAAAAGAACACTATTTCTGTAGGAGCAAGTTGATCCTGAATTTGGTGGGCTCCAGAAGACACTGGAAAGACATATTCACTGCACTGTAAGAGACCGAGTGCCAGTCTGGGCCTTCACAGCTCAGCCAAAACCTTTCTAGGTAAGAGAGAAGCAAAGACAGTTTGAGAGCAAGAGTATTTGTCAGAAACTGTCTTCCACTAAGAGAACTTTTGAAGAATGCTGTTCAGATAGAGGACAGTGACACTACAAGCCCAATTTTAGATGTAAAGATGAATAAAGAACACATTCATAAGCAGAGACAGACAGATGCTCGCTGAATGAGCTTAAATAGATAACAACATAGAGATGAGGAAAAAGTAGCTGGAGATATGAAAATTCTAAGTTCTTAATGTTTTCTAAGGAAAATATAAAGGCAGAATTTTTTGAGGATGTTGTGCATGTCTAATTTCTTAATACTATTCCAAAAATCAGAAGAGAATCATTGAAATCCAAAAACAAATAGAGATAAATAAATATGATAATAAACATAATAATAAAGAAAATAGGAAATGAAATACAAATAGAAATAAAAAAACAAATATGAAGAATGAACTAGTATGACTGGCCTAAATGTAGATATATTAATATAAATGTACTAAATGTATCATTAAGGAGCAAAGGCAGACAGGACCCATACAAACCTGGCAGTGTCATACACATTCTGCTGTGGAGATGGAGACATCTGCAGCACAAGGTTACATAAATGCTGAAAGTGAATTTCATAATAATCATAAAATTTCAAATTGAAACCAAATTGATTGAGCAATCATCATAAAGATAAAAAAGGACCTTAAAAGAAAAATTATTAGATATAAACTGAATTTTTTTCCAAACTGCAAAAGATTCAGTTCACTGAGAAAATATAAAATCTTTTAAATGTACTGTATATGTACTTAACATAGATACAATGTTCTGGAGTCCAAGAAAATAAAAAATCTACGATCGAAGAAATAAGTATGGTCATTAGCAAAAACTAAAATAAAATTACTTAATAAGATAAGGGCAGTGGTACCTCAGTTCACAAACTTAATTTATCCCACACTCTGGTGGGAAGCACCACTGTGTTATAAAATATTACATTTTTGACATTATAATAGCAGGAATTATAGGCAAATTAGGTAGAAATGTTCAGTTAACTTCCACAGCATCCATCTTGGTGATCTATTTGACAAGTTCTCACACTGGTACAATGTGGAGTCTACCTGTGAGAAAAACATGAAACTCACTTTCCAGTTCAGATCACACACTAAAAATCAAACAGTGAGAATCAAGTCGGGTCATATCATCTCCTGGTACAAATTCTCCATGCTGAATGTTACCATGATGTGTACATATAATGTGCCAATAAAGATTTGAATTTTTAAAAAATCAATCAGTGCAAGATATGCAAATGTAGCATTTAGCACATAATAACTAACAAAACACTTTAGGATTTCAACAAACTACAACATTTTTTAAACTGCGAAAGGATTAAGTTGAACCAAAATCAGAAACTCCTCATCTTCAAATGAAACCAGGAAAAGAGTGAAAAGATAAACTATACAATGAAGAAAGATTTTATCAGCTTCTAAACCCTTGACAACATTAATACCTGGAATATAGACTTTCTACGCATCTGTTCAAGGACAGACCAGACAGTAAGGAAGATTGAAGTCCTAGACACGTACTCCGCACAGATGAAATCTAAAACTCCAGAAAATTTAATACATTCACAGTTTGATCTCATCACTAATAAGAACTTAATTCTAACCACATGTGATGCTATTATGCAGACAGCACAGCAGAGGAAAAGATTGTCAAATGGCACCACTGCCAGCACCAAGGTCTCCGAAGACATGGAAGGGTGAGGTCCTCATTTGGTACTGACTGCACGGCTGTCTTTCTTTCTGTATTCAGTCAGAGCTTTGGCATTGGCGGGAGGCCTGCCTAGGATGTGGAGCCCAGACATCCTGGAAAGACCCTCAGCAGTGGCTGAGAAAATGATTGGAGAACATTTTGGGTGTAAGAAAGCAGGCAGCTGTGCCTCACAACAGAAGAGAGTCTGGCGACTACTGCTGAGGTGACACAGCAGGCAGGACACACCCTGAACAAATAAGTGTCTCACAAGGATACTTCTAGGCCAGTGGCTGATAATGCGCAGACAGAAATCAACCTAACAACAGTGAGCCCTAGACTGCTGCTGTGCTGTTGTTGTTCTGAGAACTGAATCCCGGGGAGTTTGCCACAAACTTAGACCATCAGTCCTTATATTTTATTATGTGTCAGGTTCTCAATAAATTGCCTGGGCTGCCCCGCACTTGAAATCCTCCTGCCTCAGCCTCTGGAGAAACTAGGATTGTAGTGGAATATGACACTGTACCCAGCCTAGATTTGTATTGCATCAAATACAAGTGAAAAACATGTTTTATATCAAAATTATATAATTAAAATCTTCAAGTTGATAAGCAGTCTTTTGACACATGGATAGTCCCTCAACAGTCATTTAGCTTTTACAGACAATGAGAAGAGGATAAATTATCTATACTTCTATTTTTTTAGGAAAGGCCAACAACAAAACTGCACCTATTAAAATTCAGAAGCACATTTCCAAAATTGCAACTCATTAGAGATCATTCCAACTTACAGCAATTAAATGATAGAAATCCCTCGAATGGGAAAGCAAAGTCATTCAGAAGAAGCTGGTATTTTCTGCTTTGGCATCTGTGTGAAGTTAAGTGGCATAATTCTGTCCCTCTCCCCATCAGCCCATTCAGTCTTACTATAGAGTTCTTTGCTCAACAACCACCTGACCTCTTTGCCACAGGTTTGAAGACATGTATGACAGTGAGATGGCTAATTCTCCACAATACCTTGTCAGAGCTGCTGAGTGCACCAGACCCCCTGTCTTGATATCATGTTGGGCGAGCACAGGACGGTATTTTCAGATAAGATGAACACACTGAGAACTGCAGACTACTCCCTTCCACACAAGTGAACCACATCCTCACAGTGCAAGACAGGAACACAACAAAATGCACATCGACAGAATTAGAAGGATCACCCCCTTTTCAACTGCTTCCGCATCACTTGTGGGGGGTTCTCCTGCATTTCACATTTCACACTGGAAATCTGTGTCGTGTTGTATCTTGAATTTGCCAACTCTAACTGAAATGGACCAGTGGCTCTCCAGGCCTCCAGCATGTGTTTGCAGAGCCTGGGACCTCTCAGCCTCTGTCACTGAAGGATGCAATGCGCGAGCCAGTCCTCATGATAAGACCTTTTGTAGGTAGGTGACAGTCTCTTCTCCAAAACTCTGACTGACTGACACAGTGGCCACAACAGCCTTCATACTTGCCCCTGCACATGTCTACCGCTCATGTGTAGAACAGGAGACCACGCTTCGTCCTCCTCTGCTTCCTGATCTGAGGGCGGCTTCCCCTAGCTGACATGGTGCAACATGTCCCTTCCTTATCCCTGTCTTATGTGACTCCTGACATGCTAACTTTCTTTACCACGCATGTTCTCTTCTTTACATAAAGAGATAAACTGGCCTATTATCTCCAGAAATCTCATGCAATAATTTAGTAAACTTGTTCTATATGCCATGCCCTGTGGTGGGGAATTTGAACACTGACGATCTCCTTAGTATTCAGACAATACCTACTGCATATGCTGCTACCATGTCAATTTTTAAGTTGAAGAAAAGGGGACTTTCAAAGAGAAACATGGCTGAAGGTCACACAGCAAACACCTGGCAAAGCTGGAATTTGATTGCAGGTAATCTCATCCTCAAGGCTACTCCTGTAACTGCTATGCTGTTAGTGTCATTTTAAAATTTTTAGCATAAAGACAGTGTAACAAGAGTGGTATGAAGCATACGTGGGGCATATCTGGGTTATCTGGGTTCCATGCTATCCTTTCTCCTTCTTGATTTCCTGTTCGTTACCTGAACTATCTGCACGAGCAGTAGAGAAGCTGACTCTATGTTCTCTGCTATGAAGGTCTGATAAGCAAAGGTCTGCCTGAGACTAGAATCAGCCAGGGGCTTCTGAACACAACAGAAGCCTTGTGTTCAACCCTGGCTTTTCTCAGGGCAGGAAGGAGAATCTGTGTGACCTTTGTATACAGAAAATTATGTGAGAGCTTGACTTGATCGAGGGCATAGTGATAAGGGAGGGAGACAGGCACCAGAGAGTGCCAGTCAAGATGTGGAGATGAGTCAGGCCAGAGACCCTGAGCCCGTGGCCGAAGTGTCACCTGGGAAACCAAGCCCTGGGCACAGCATGGCAGAGTCAGACACAGGGACAGTCTGACCACAAAGAGCATAGGAAAGATGCTGCCTTCAAGCGTCTGATAGGATTTAGAACAGTACAGAGAGAACAGGAGCCACCGGCATCAAGAGGCTGCAAGTGGCCAGTTAATTTAATCTCAGGTCTGGCATTTAAAAAACGACAAAGAATACCAGAGAAAAGATGCAATATTTACCTATCTGTGACCTATTTATTTGTATAAAAAAAGACAAAGAATAAAATTCACGAAATGAATTAGTTTTCTATTGACAATCAAAACTTTGAGCTCAGATTCAAGAAAATTATTTTACTTATAAAAGTGTGACATTTTATGTCTCTGAGTTTTGTGCATCCTGTACTTATAAAATATATAATGACTATGTTACAGTTATCAAAACAACAGGAACTGTCACAGAAATAAACATGACAGACCTCATTTTTGGCAGTCACAGTTCTGTAAACTTGCTTGTACACTGTCAAATTTGTATATATAATCACATTTCTGTAAGAACATTAACTCAACGTCAGCAGCAGCAATACAGAGAGCTGGGGGGTCTGTGTGGGCGTGTATTCGCACTGTACTTACATACCTTGAGCACAAAGAACAGTGGATATTTACTAAGCAAATTACTGTCAATGCCTCAGTGGGAGTACAGGAGTGTGTAGGATTCTGAATTTGTCTGCATACATCTTTGTATTCTGAGTTCATTTTAAACTACGAATTCCTTTTACAATAGACATGCACACCAGAAGCCTTCTATGTACCTCCTTTCACAGGTGGACACATGTACTGTATGCTTAGTCTCCTTCCCAGTCATGTGTCATTTAATGAGATTTTACTGAGTTTTTCTAAGTTCTAGGTGGTAAGGAAACAATGTCTATTAAAAAGTGTCTAGGGGCCGGGGATTTAGCTCAGTGGTTCCGGTGCCTGTCTTGCAAGCGCTAGGGCCCAGGTTCAATCCCCGGTAACCACATAACAACACTGGGCGTGGAGACTCACACCCAGCAGCAACCAGTTCCACATACCACAGTGCCAGGCGTGGTGGCTCACACCTGTAATCCCAGCACTTGGGAGGCAGAGGCAGGAGGATTGCTGTGATGTGAGTTTGAGGCTGAGCTCAGGGCCAGCCTGAACCACAAAGTGAGACCTTGTCTCAAAAAACTTAAAAAAAAAAAAAAGTGTCTGACATTATGGCATTAATATTCAAATAGAAAGAGAAGACAGTATAAAATCTCTAAAAAATGTCATACTACAGTAAATAGTGATTCCTACATGGGGAGTTAAGTAGAACTAGAGACAGAGCTTCTTTTTTACACCATGTGATGGGGAGGATAAAGGTGACCTCTGTGACAGATACTTTCAGAGCCTGGACAGAAGAGAGAACCATCCTGAGGACTCACTGGGAAGCATCTGGTGGGCAAGGGGAGGAGAGTGTTCCAAGGCAACAAGACTGCCTCAGTGAAAGGACAGCAGTGAGGCCTGAGTGGCCTGGGTGCCGTGACAAAGGGCAGCTTGGAAGACGGGGTGAAGCAGACAGCGAGGGCTGATCAGTTTGGCCTTCCACTATATTCTACATAGCTCATGAGCTAAAAACGTTGTGAACTGTGGATAACTTATTTGGACTTATGACTTACTTACTTGGATTTAATGAAAGTCTGCTCTGCCTTGTGGGATCAACTACTGAGATTATTGGAGAAATCTGCCCCAACCCCCAGGATTTTAAACTACAAGGATTACTGCACTAGGATTATTGGCCTTAAGACTTATTGGGACTTCTAGGATTTAAGGATGTCTGCCCTCCCCTATGTGATCTTCCACTACATGGATTTTTTTTTTTTTTTTAAACAGGGTCTCGCTTTGTGGTTCAGGCTGGCCCTGAGCTCAGCGTCAAACTCACATCACAGCAATCCTCCTGCCTCTGCCTCCCAAGTGCTGGGATTACAGGTGTGAGCCACCACGCCCGGCACTGTGGTTTGTGGTACTGGTTGCTGCTGGGCATGAGTCTCCATGCCCAGTATTATGTGGTTACCAGGGATCAAACCCAGGTCCTTGCACCTGCAGGACAGGCACCGGAACCACTGAGCTAACTTCCCGGCCCCCACTAAAAGGATTCTTGTGAGACCACCCTGTATTATGCATGCTAGGATTATGGGTATGAAGACTTGTTACCAAATAAAGGTGCAGCAAGTTCAGGGGTTATGGGATCTACTGCTCCCTCTTCTGCTGTTACAGTATTTGGCCTTTTACTGCTGCTCAAGGTAGCAAGAGTCTAGCCCAGACTCAGCCTTTTTCTCACGGTTCCAATTTTGTTGCTTGTTACTTGTTAATCCTTTTGCTGTGGGACTCAAGGGGAACTAGAGTTTATCACGGGAGTTCTGTCTGCATTCTCTTCCCCTGTCTTCCACATAAAATAGTTCTGGATTGGTAAACACAATTTTTAAAGTGAAAGAATATTTTGTGACATGATGAAAACATGAATCTTAAATTTTAATATCTGTCCATACATTGTATTGTAATTTATCCATACCCATTTCTGCTTTGCTGTCACAATGGCAGATCTGATTAGCAGATATATAGATGGTGTTGTCCATAGGTAAAAATGCTCACTACCTGGCCTTTCCCAGGATGAGAAGTTGGACAATCCCTAATGCACAGCATTAGATGCAATGGAAGGACCGTGACCCACACCCTGAATGGCTCTCTGGGGGGCTGACTTGTGCCTGACCTGCATTTTTATTTATCACACTCGAAGCTATGAGGAAAATATTCTGTTGGGAATAAAGCTTTGGTTTTATCATAGAATTTTATGTATATAATCTAAGATTTTTCTCTGAACTAAAAATGTTTACTCATCCAAAACTGAATAGATGAGATTGCGTAAGCTCAGAACAAGTAGCGTTTTTGTTTGTTTTAATCCCAGCAAATGTAGCTCTCAGAATTTATCACATTTAGTAGGTACATATTAAATAATTGTTAAAGAGCTAATGCAGTCAAATTATTTTCTGGAATTTGGCTGCTGGTAACTTCATTTCTAATTGCCTTTCCATGGTGTTCTATTATTAATATGTTTCTCTTGTTAAAACTTTTGTGAGCCTCAATCTTAAAATTATGCCCTCAAATTATATTTATAATTATCTCGTCTGTATACTGATATACTTGAGTTAGAGATCGTTCCTTAACAATAACATATATTCCTGGAAACACTCATTAACTGCCGAGGTTATTATCACAAAAGAATAGTTCACAAACATTAATTTTCTTTCTTGAGATGAGGAAATCAAGTTAAATTACTCTAAAAGAGATTTGGGGATGAACAGAAGATTTCTTACTTATAGAAAAATAGAACAAGAACAGCTACCAAATATTCATGTGGAAGTCCTAAATGAAGAAAGACTTAGCCATGAATCAAGAAGCCAATCTAAGTATGGAAAAGGATTAAAAACAATAATAAGAGGTTATAAAATAAGCTGCCACAACTTGAAGCATAAATTCTAGCATGAGACCATTAGGAGCTACTCCTGAGAAAAATCAGGAAGTAACCCTAAAAAAAAAAAAAAAAAAGTTGGGCCGAGTGTTTAGCTCGATCCCCAGTAACCACATACAATGCTGGGCATGGACACTCAGAAACACCAGCAATCAGCACCACATACCACAGTGCCGGGCATGGTGGCTCAGGCCTGTAATCCCAGCACTCAGGAAGCAGAGTAAGGAAGATTGCTGTGAGTTCAAGGCTGAGTTTAGGGCCAGCCTGAACTACAAAGGCAAGACCTTGCCTCAAAAAAAAAAAAAAAGAGAGAAGAAAAATGTCAGGCCTGGAGGTTCAGCTGCTGTGCTTGCTGGGCACACATTAGACCCCCACCACTCTCCATCCCAGTGGAGGAGATGGCTGACAGGTGACAGGGGAGCTCAGAGCCCGGCCTGGGTTACATCTGAGCCCACGGGACTTTCCACCTCTCCTGCAGAATTACTGGTTTCCACTTTCTCAAATTTAACAGTAGCACATATTTAATTTTTTTCTGAAATGATGATTTGGGGAATTTCTTTTTTTTTAGCTGAACTGGCTTATTTTATTTAAATTTCAAATAGACTGTAAAAGGATTTCATATTCTTTTACTGCTTCTAATCTAACTATGCTCACAAGCTATATTTTCAAAAACATTTTTTATTTTACCTTCCCTTACTGACCAACAATTACAAAGATTTTTTATTTCCTTTAATTCTACAGTGTGTTGTATTTAATGAACTATTTCTAATTTTAATATTTTCCATACTTACACCTTAAAAATGTAAGTTTTCAAATTTTTGAGATAACTAAATCTCAAATGTTCTTAGTTATTTTTGATAGTTATTTCTCACAGGTCTTTTGAGACCACGCTAAAAATCTTTAAATAGCATAAAATTCTGTTTTGCCATGTCTATTGTTTCTTTTTATAACTACTGGATTTATAAAGGCAAAATTTCAATGTCCATACACTTAGGGATTTTAGCAATCGTTTTTACTGGTCCTGTTTAACAAAATAAAATGTGACTTTAAGAAGTGTATTTTTTATTAAGCATTACCATCTTTATGATATATGGTAAAATTTTGTAAGTAGTTTACAGATTCTTAAAAATATACTCCCTTAATGCAGAGCTGTAAACATACTGGTCAGGCCAAACGTAGTTTCTTGAATCATTTCCATACTGATACAACTGTACATATGTGAAGCCCTAACCATACTTAATTGATAAATCTTCTATCATTGTAGGGTTTTGAACCTTCCTTGTAACACCTCTCTGGTAGTGAATGTGTCTCCGCATCTTTTTCAAGCTCTAAATTTTCCACATTGCTGGCTATGCATATATTTTTACTTTCAGGCATATTTTAATCAGTATTACATTACTGGAAATTTTCCTAATCTAATCTATTTGCCATGTTTTTTTCAATGATGAATTTGCTTTATGTTTTGTATTTTTAAAGCTTATACTCCAGGCTTTTTTTATACTATCCTTTTCTTCATATTTCTGTTTTTCTCTGTTCATCCCTTCTATTTTATGGACAGAGACTGTGTATTCTTTCATTCTTTGATGGGTTGGGAATGGCAGAGTACATTTCAGAGGTAGACTGTGCACTAATTACCAACTCATCTGAAGTGTGGTGAGACAGAACTTTCTCATGCAACTAATCATGGAACTGGTTTATTACTTAGGAATTGTTGACAAGAGCCTCTTAGGTTTCAGGGGAAATGGAAAGCTACTCTTATGTGGGTGTAGATTCATTTTACATGACCCACACAGCAGCCAGGGACATTCAAAAAGCAGGCCCCACTGGGTCTTACCATGGGAACTACCTGACACTATGGGCTAAAGTCCAGCAAAGCTTCCCGCTGCAAGGGAACAATCCATAGTCTGCACTGTTCTGACCAGCCCTTCTTTATTGTAAGGTTTTGTACAGTCAGCTCATTCTAGTTATTTTGGAAAAACAGTTGGTCCAAGGCTACCCAGAAAACTATCCATAAATATATAATGAGTTTGCTTAAATTTTTAAAATGGCTATTTGATATAAATTTTTACTATTTGCAAAGGTTTAAGTTGCAGAATTATAGACATATTTTGTGTTTATTTTTTCTGTATTTTTAATGTATTTAAAGTTATGTCTGAAAACAACTAAGGACTGCAACCTAAATGGTTGAGTTTTGAGAACAGATGCGTCTGCATGAACACACGGTGTGCACATGGACACATAAATAGTTCGCTATCAATAGTCCCTTGACATTCACACTTACAAAGCCCTCGTTGGTGCCCATAGTTGCACGATGACCTTCCTGGGCCAAAGAGGCATATAACCATTAACTAAGCATCTTGTTGTGGTAGTGGAGCCTGGAGTGGATGGATAGATCCACAAAAGTTGGGAGGGGGACATCTGATATCCAGAGCAGAGTCAGGTCAAGAGCATGAGGGAACTTTGGGAGCAGTAGTACAGGAAATTGACTTGAATATCTGCTCATACTGAAGGGGAGGGACATTCGGGTAGATGTCCCACAAAACACTGACGAAAAATATCAGCAGTGAACTAGAAGATGTAATGTATTCTGCACACAAAACTAAAAACATCAAAGTATATCCACACCCGGAGTCAAGGCAACAGGACTTGTATGAACAGAAGATAAAGATAAAATCTTGAAGGGACATAAGAAAGACCATGTCAATTAAAGGAAATGACAATGATTCCAGGGACTTCAATATAAAAACACAAGCCAACAGACAGTCAAATGACATCAACTGTAGCTGAAAAAAATACCTGTCAACTTGGAATTGTAAGTCAGCAAGATGCTCTTTCAAGGATATCAGAAATAAAGACATTTAGAGATTAGATAAACCTTGAAGGATGTATCTCCTTGAGACTTATTCTAAAGGAAATGTTAAGAAAAGGGTTCAAGAAGAATGAAAATGGTCTGAAAGTGACACAAATGCAAAGAAAACTCCGTAACTCTCCGAACACAAGACCATTTAAATTAGTGCTTTATTGCACTGGCACTGTGCCTGCTAAACAAGCACAAGCTCTTTAATTCAACCCTCAGTAGCAAAAAAAAAAGTTTTGCTTAGAAGGCAAAAAACAGAATCTTGATAAAGACAGAATCAAAAAGAAATTCTAAAAACTTGTAACTGAATGGTAACAATATTAGTTACAACCTAAAAACTGGGGAGTCATATTGTGTATTTTGTTCATGACATACAAAATGAAAAAACTTAAAGTAATAAAAAGTACAACTATCTTTAAGAGATGTATAGACCAGTCAAAATCCCAACAGGGTTCTTAAAATGGAACTTGACAACTTTATTCACAAAATTTATTGTAAAACAGAAACAAACTGAAAATATCCAAAATGTTTAAATTAGATGTCAAATCTTATGACAATATTAATCATTACTATTACTGTTATGATATTTCCAAAATTTCAGCATCTCACCCAAACAACCTAACACCTGTTGCAAGAGCAGAAAGGAAATGAATTCAGTTTTTGTTGACATTTTAGAAACTCAACTTTAACTCTACTTATGAAATTGAAGTGTATGTTTTCATATTTAAGTTTTACTTAAAATTTTTGAAATTCATTCCACTTTTTCTAAGTCCATATGTTTACCTTTGAGAACTAGAGTGAATTATTTACACCACTTCCTAAAGGTAGTCTGAATGAACACGATTAAATACAAACAGACTCAGAGTGCAAACCGTATCTGTGATGTAGCTCTCAAGCAGAAGCGCCTACAGAGTTCACATGAATGTCTTGGCCAACAATCATAGGTAGCACTGGTCTTATTTTACTCTTTTATTCTATCTGCATAGCTGTAAAGACACCACACATAGATAAGCATTAATATTGTCTTATTGTTGTTTGAGATGAAACTTCATTGCCCTAAGATTGGCCAAGGCAGGTTGTGATACCTCTGAATATATTTATCTTAACAGATGAAAATTGATAAACTTCACCCCAAAACAGCAAGACTTGCGTGGATAAAGTTTCAATAGAAGGCAAATCTCAAGGTATTACAGTATAGATGTCTCAGACTACCTCCATTTAGTTTCCAGCTCTACAGACATCTTCTGTAGCTAACATTTTAAAAATACTCATAACTTCTGGCTTTTATCACTATAAAGTGTCCATATAATTCTCCATGGAAGAGCCATCACAAGTGAGCAGGAGATTGGCACCTGAGACAGAAAGTCCAGGGCCTCTCTGGTGTGACTGCCAGAGCAAGGTCTGCACTGTAGAAATGAGAGAGGGCTGTGGTCACATTTCAGCACCATGGGCAGAGATCAAACCTAGAAACACTGGCAGATCAGTGTGAATTCCTAAGTCTTTGGTGCCATATCCATTGTTTTCCAGAAAGACACTGCAGCATGCTGTTTGCTGGACACTCAAAGGAACCACCCGTGAGCTCAGAAAGGAGTAACAAGTGACAAAAATAGTAAAGATCACAAGGGTTGAAGGTTAGCTCATAATTCCTCGATGGGCAGGTGTGACAGATGGCCAGATTTTTGTAAGAGTAACCTTTGGTTTGGAGAAAAGACCAGATGGGGATTGAGTGGATTGAACAGGTAAAGTGAAAGCACAAGGAAACATGTCTGAAGGCCGCCCACCTACTCTTTTGTAAGGGAGTAACAGAAGGCAAACTTCAAAACTCCATTCTGCGCTTACATGGCCTCTCAAGCTGACCTCTTATTTTTGCTTGGTCCTTTGTAACAGGATTCTTTGACAAACAAAGTTCTTAAAAGATTATTCTACTACTTATAGGCTCCAACTGCTCAGTTTTTATTCACTTCATCGTTCTCTGCAGTTGGAATTCTAATTTTACCACAGCAGGCAAACGGCATTGTACAGGATTACCAATTAGGAGTTTTAATTACAAAATTTAGTTAATAATGCCATTCCACTGTGTACATCACTATGTGTGCTTCTTCCTATGGTGTCCAGAAACCCCACCCAAACACTTCAAGTTCACTCTGGGCTGTTGGCCATCTATTTCAGGATTTATTTTAGGCTCCTCAAACAGCAGACTGTCTCTTCACTTGCCAACAGGCCTACGCAAATGTTCTGTCTTTATACCTCTTGATTTTTCTTTGCTGTGCTATGTCATCCACACCCATGATTTCTATCACCACCTCCACGCCAATGACTAACACATTTCATTTCACAGACCAGATCTCTCTTTCAATCTACAGTTTTGTTCAACAAGTGGAGCTCCGACAATGAATTAAAGTGACTTATCTCATCACTGAACTATACTGTAGTCTGTCAGATAATAAAAGATACTGGTTTACTTTGCTTTTTAATTTCAAGGGAACCTCCAATCAAAACTGTATCTGCATAACTCACTGTCTCTCCTCCTCACAGCAATCAGCAGCTGCTATAAAATTTAACATTTACATTAGTTGTGAAGCCATATCCCCATATCATATTCACTGTGGACACTGATACCTGTATTATTTCACGTGACCGTCTTTTATAGCTTCCCATTTCATCCATAATTCTATCCTGTCCCAATTTACCTTCTATTTTATGATACACTTGTGTGTCAAATATGACACAATTTTATGCTTCTAATCATTTGCCAATTTCTATCATTCCAAGACTAGACTTATTATGTAGTGTCCTTATACTCATCTTGGATAGTTTTTTCAAGCATATAATACTTTTCATCATGTCCCCAGGCATGGTCTTTATTTGACCAAATCTAAATCACTCATGATGTCCCTGCTGTAAAAGCAGCAGCAGTTTTGGTCTTTGAGAATTTTGATTCTACAACCTGGAAGGTGCTCTCTTTCTTGCCATGATACTAGTGTGGACTTCTCAATACTTTAAGATCAGCTTTGTGTTCTAAGGCAGCAAAGGCTCATTACTCGCTTACACTGTTAGGCTCATCGTTATTATGACATTTATCATATTACGCTCCTTCCGTCCCTAACTCAGATATGAATTGGTCTGAGTTTGATTTATTTGTAGCCTCCACTACTTAGCACATAGTAAAAGAATGTCTGATAGATGAACTACATGCTCTCTTTTAAATTTCGACTAGCTCTTCATTTTTTATTATTAAATTGTGATCAAACATAAAATGCCCTGCAACTCTTGGAAAGTCAAAATTGCAGCCCTTAAAATTTATAAACTATTCCTTTGAATTATTCTATAAATTGGAAGTATTTTGGGGAAAATATATTGTTTGCAAAGTAATAAGTCTCAAGTCTGAAATGAAAATCACTTGCATCATACTCAGGGGGTGTAATTTCTTTTGAAGCAACATAAACATTTCAAGTTTTATGTCCTTACATTTATCATTCAGAAAGAGTCACTTCTGAATTATGCAGTAAAGGAATTAAGAAATAGCTATCTAGTTTTCTTAGAATTTTATTAACTCACCTACTACAGTAAACATATCTTACCACTCTATGTCTTGAGTTCCCCAGTGACATCTGGCAGGTAAATGCTGACAGATCCCGTTACACAACATCTCCTGGCTTCTTAATGTCATCCAAGGGGTTGCTGTGTGATTAGACTAACCTGCTCTAGTCTGTCTGCTGCTGCTCTCGTTCATACAGGCTGTTAGCAGTGGGCAGGCTGAAGTACGAGTTATTAGAACACTATGATTATATTAGTAAGTGTTAAGAGCTTTGAAACATATTTTCATGAAATCAGCAGTGTGATAAAAAGCTGCTCTTGATACTGCTATTGTTTTCTAGCACGATACTATTATCTTCTTTTTTATGAGTGATTTATTATTCTGGTAGCGTGAAATTTGAATAAAACGAACAAGGGCTAGAAATGCTCTTAAATTTAGTCAAGTGTCAATGACAGTGATACACTCTGAGAAGTGCATCAATAGGTGGTTTTGTCTTTGTGTGAACACCCCAGTGTACTTTGCAACATCAGAGGCCTACAGTTCAGTAAGAACCACAATCTCAGGGGACCACCATCACATCTGCCGCCCATTACAGGCGGAAGGATCAGTCTATAGTCTGAATACAACTTCATTTCTTGTAATTTACAAAGCTTTTAAAATAAGGTGTTCTTTATTTTCACTCATATCAATCTGTAGTCATGAAATAAACTTTGATTCCAAAAGACAAATAATAGACACTGTTGGCAGATTAAGAAAGTAAAACCCAACTCAGAATCTTTGGCATAGCAATATGAAACTGTGAGTGAAACATAAGGCAATAAGGCAATATCTGGGCAGGGATTTAGCTCAGTGGTCCCAGGTCCTGTCTTGCAAGCACAAGGGCCCGGGTTCGATCCCCAGGTAACCACATACAATACTGGGCATGGAGACTCACGCCCACCAGCAATCAGTACCACACACCACAGTGCCAGGCATGATGGCTCATGGCTGTAATCCCAGCACTCGGGAGGCAGAGGCGGGAGGATTGCTGTGATTTGAATCTGAGGCTGAGCTCAAGGCCAGCCTGAACTACAAAGTGAGGCCCTGCCTTAAAAAAAAAAAAAAAAAAAAAAGGCATTAAGTAAAAACTGTAAGCAAGTTTAAGGGAACAATCTACAGAGGAGTGTGCTACAGAGATAGAAGGAGGAGGAGGAGAAGTAGTAGAAGACGAAAAAGAAGAAGAGGAGAAGGAAGAAAGGGAGAAGAGAAAAAAGGGGAAGAAGCATCAGCGGCAGAAAAAGAATACTCACACAAATACAAAGACTTGGGCAAGAAATATTCTGAGAGCGAAGTAGAATACTTTTTTTCTAACAAAGTAAGATGTAGCAGAAACAGTACTTTTGACAATTTGTGATAAAAGATGTGTGGCACAAGAGATCAAATTGTGGAAGAGTGGTAAAGGGCTCTTTGTCAAAAATAAAAAGCTACCACTGCCATATGAGTACCATGCAAATTTTCCAAAATAAATTTAAAAGAAAGTAACTTCATCAGCCAAACCAATCACTTCATAAAGTAATCAAAGTAGAGAATAAGCAGCTTATGACTACATGTGCTTACTCGGACTACTTTTCCTGTCGTGGACACAGACCTAATTGTGCTTCTTGTGAAAATGCTCTAGATTTCAGTGTTTGGAACCCAGTGGACAGTAATGACTATAATCAATGCCCATGAAGCAATACTGGCCCTGTAATATTTTCAAATCTTTGCAATCTCTGCACCTTAAGTTACCACCATAACACAGTGAGTCGATACTGCTGTTCCTCAGTCATAGATGAGTGATATGAAATTCCCTTAGGTATCTTGTGAAGTGATACAGGAGGTGTCTGGCCAAACTTCCTGAGCTGAACCATGTTAGCCTGAACCAGTGATTACACCAACATGTCTCAGCATCCTTAGAACAATAGATAAAAGGATCGGATATGTGTTAATATACACCACACTTACAGAATTTAACTTTAAAGTTTTCCCACAGAAACACAATCTGTTATGCAATAACATGCACTTACATATCCCTTAATTATAATTATGCTTCCTTCACAGATACGGACTTTTTTATAAAGACTGCTTCATAATCATGTGATCTTGAATTAAATCTATATTTCCAAAATTAAGGACATGAACTATACAATGTCTCTTTTAATGCTTTTCATGTACTTGGGCCTCACCTACAGAATGGGTGCAGAGACCAGACAGTTGATTCTAAACTTCCAGACAGTTCCAAGAACTCATTAGCTTTGTGAATTTATCTTAAAGGTTCTCCCTTTCAAAATTTGTATTATACATTATGAACTTTGTTGCATCCATATGTTGATGCAGCCACACTAAAATAACTTTACCAAAATATGAACTTACTACGTTCCACTAACCCCCATCTTAAGCCATAGGTATTTCTGATGCTTAAATGTGCATTTTACTCCTTTTTCAGATCTGTCCCTAAATACTGAAGGCTTGCTTTGACTTCTATATCATTAGTTTCTTTGGTGTGTTCTCCTATGGAAGCCAGTTTGCTCTATTGTAACAAACACTATTTTAACAGCTTGTTTAAGGTTTGTTTAAGCACTTGCCAGCAAATGTCAAGCTTTATCTTCTCCATACATACGCAACCACTACAGAGAGAAGAGCTTGTCACACAGTCTTATTCTGTCCCTAATTGCTGGTCCCCACCACATGTCACTCTTCCATCACCTCTGACCAACACCACAGGTGCATCTCACTGCTTGTACTCTGCACCCCCCCCCCCGGTCATCTCAGCTCCAGGGACTGAGAAGCGCAGAAAAGCCACAGCTCAGAGTGGCAGAAAATATACACTATACGAGGATCTTTTAAGAATGGCAGGAATAATCACTTGCACTGCTGCATCCTAAAAAGGTCTCCATTTCAAAATAACTGCAGAATTAAGGACTCACCACGCCCCTGCTCTAAAACAGCTGCTTCGGCTCACCGCAGACAACACTATTACGTCTCTCATGAACCAATTCAATTTCTTCCTGTTTTAAACGGTATTCACACAGTTCCAGCTTCTCCCGCTGTAACACTGTCACGCTAAAATCAACAGGTCCGTAATGAACAGGACATTCTCCCATCTAGGCTTTCAGGAAAAAGATGCATTTTCACTTGTATATTTTTTATATTAAAGAAAATCTTGGTTTTGCTATTTGCATTGATGTCTTGGCAAACTGGGGGGGGGGTAAAAAAATTTCCCCCTGTTTAGAGTCTGTTGATACATTTTAGGTGTACATTATGATCACATTTCACACTGAGAATTTGTACCTGTACATAGTATACCTTGGTTCTCATTTTTTAAACCCCTACTCTATATACACATTTGTTTCTATTATCTTGGCAGACTTGGTTTAACATCAATATCACAGTGTTTAGAAATTTCAACAATTATTTCTGTATACAAAACATTTTAGTACATTAATAAAATATACAGGTACATTAGTACACTTTGGGATATTGTTCAATAGCTTTTCATGATCACAGTGATACAAAATTGATAATCTATAGTGATAAATAATGAACAAAAATAGCTTTATAAATAGCTAAAGTATAGCTTAATCAATTTCATCTTAGGAAAAAGGTAAAGACATTAAGTAAAATTAAATGTAGAACCAGGTAATCTAGATTTAATGGAACAAACAATATTTTGTTATTCGTTAAAAATTCCAAAAATCTCCAAACAGAGACTAAACATATTTGAAGCATCTCCTTGTCCTATTTAAAAATTCTATGGTACTGGTAAAATTTAATCAACTAGTTTTAGCTCAATTACTTTATGAATAAAATAAATGTAATGAAAATGACTTAGTAATCAAGTACACATTATACATTTTCGCCAATCCATTCAGACCTGAAAAATATTAGAGCTAGAGAAAATTTCTTTTTTATGATGCGTTTATTTTTGTATCTATGTCATCTGCAAGTCTCTCACTTAATGGAGGGATAACATATAGTTTTCAGTTTTTAATGCTCAACTGTTAAGTCTATTACAATCTCCAGTCACTGCCAAGAAAACGAAGCACAAATATCAAGTCAAAGAGCTCACACCATCCAGGACAGAGTGATGTAGCACTAACATTCCGTTAGAAAGAGTGTGATATGATGTGGAATAATAGATACGGAGACCCCAAAAGGGCTGTTTGAGGGCAGGAGTCCTGGGAGAGATGGACCTCCCTCCGAGTGTCAAGAAAGAAATAAGGATTTGCTAGGCTGAAGAATGTGTAGATCTTTCTAGAAGTAGCAAACAGGATGTTCAGTGGCACAAATCGTGGTGCCTTAGATATCCTACCTGTGGGTCAAGACTGCTTCAGAACGAAGTTCTGGGCACTACAACAACTAGAGACAGTAAAAGAAAATAAAACTCACAAAATACTGTGTTTTCTGCTAAGAATTAGCATTCAGGGGCCGGGGATATAGCTCAGTGGTTCCGGCGCCTGTCTTGCAAGCGCAAGGGCCCGGGTTTGATCCCCGGTAACCACATAACAATACTGGGCGTGGGGACTCACCCCAACAGCAACCAATACCACATACCACAGTGCTGGGCGTGGTGGCGCATGCCTGTAATTCCAGCACTCGGGAGGCAGAGGCAGGAGGATTGCTGTGATGTGAATTTGAGGCTGAGCTGAGGGCCAGCCTGAACTACAAAGCTAGAACCTGTCTCAAAAAAAAAAAAAAAAAAAAAAAAAAGAATTAGCATTCAGATGAAGAGAAGCCAACATAGTAATTTAATTAGACCAGTACTACCAGATTCAGAAAGCCCACGTGAGTAACATGGAAGGAGCAATTCTGATAGGAACACAAAATAAAATCTATTCTAGTGATGCAGGTAAGAAATTAGGAGGTCGTGAAGTCTGTGATGTAGAAAGGTGAAGCAGAGACTTAAACAATAGCTGGAGAATATTTCTAAGTATTTCTATTGTGAGGTTTGAAAGCCTAGACTGATGGATCACTTGCAGGTTCAGTTTCTTATTTGGTAGAGGATCACCTGGTAGTACCTTTACCCAAATACAAAATGATGAAGGAAGACACAACTTTCTGTCAAGACAATATCAATATTCTTGAATCTGAGAAGAAAATGAAACAAATAACACAACAGCGGGGTGAGAAATAATGGGAGAGAAGGAGGTAGCACTTGAAGTACATTCTCCCATATGCTGACACTATGGCTGATGCTTGGAACACAAACATGACTCACAGTTACTTCCTTAGAAATCTCACAGTTTGGCAGGAAAAAAATAAGTAAACAGATAATTACAATGCAATGTGAGAGAGCAGGAAGAGAAGAGTAAACACTCCCACTGTACAGGAGCACCAACAGGAGCGAGGGAAGGGGCGAGTAGTGATGGGGGATAATTCATCCAAAATATACAAGAATTCCTCCGGCAGACCTTCTTCTGCGACTTCTACCCGAGAATCACCACACAGCACCCTATCGGTTTCACTTCGTGCCTCAGTGTGCCACACTGCTTTTCAGCTTGAAATTTGCACAAACTCTCTCCACTGTCCCTTACTCTGTCAGCCCAGAACCAATCCTTCCTCCCTTCACACGGTCTCTCCCCATTAATCTCTTTAGCTCAATTATGGTTTTCTTTTCCAGGAAAGACTTAACTATATCTCCTAATCTAAGTTTTCCAAGATATGTGCTTTTTATAACATTCTCTTCTCCTTGATCCACTCACTTACTGCAGGTGTATACAGTTCATGGCTTAACTATCTTATTTAATATCTCTGATGAGATATTTATGGTGATTAAGAGTAAGTCCCATAACACCATAGACCATTACTGAGTTCTCAATGTCTAGTACAGTAGACTCTTACAAGGAGAAAATATAAGCTACTTGTATGAGTAATACATACGTAAATTGATAAATGAGTTAAAAAAAAAGACAATATAGACAAGAGCAACACGCAGATATAGATATTTCCATTGCAAATAGTTTGCATGGCTGGTAGTCTTGTGTCGGAAAGACAGTTGTGAAAGAAAGCTGGAATGGAAAGACACAGACCAAACCATGAAGATCCTTGATTGACATAAGAAACATTAGACAGTGCTAAGCTATTTAGTGGTTCTAATGAGGGGATGAGCACAGTTAGTTTCATGTATCGCTTTTCTAATTCTGTTAGGTCAGTGGGAAATATGCATCTTATCAAAAGCAGACAGACTGTTAACGTTCAGCTACGTGAAGAATCAGACGTACTGTCAGCTGGTATAAAGAGAAAAAGCATACAAGGTGATTTGAGAAGCAGATTTACCAGAGCATAATAATTGATGTTAGACAGTAAGAGAAGGAAAATCAAATAAGTTTCATAGATCTTTGACTTGAATTTCTAGGTTGTATTGATTAGTAACAGAACATAGGAAGAAATCTGGACTTTGGGTACTTTTTGGTATGTGGTATTTATATAGGGATATGGAAGCAGTGTGATGAGTTAAGTTTGAATATCATAAATGCAATATCTAAAATGCACCTGAGAAATTCCTTGTAGAGAAAATGAATTTCCATAGGAATTAATTGTGGTAAATGAGAAAATACTACACAATCCAGTATTAAAAAGTAAACAATATGCAACCAGGGATTTAGGTCAGTGATTATGACACATGCCTTGTAAGCTCAAGGTCATGATTTTGATCCCTGGTACAAAATAAGGAATAAACAATCACTGCATTAGTCAGCAAAGTAAAAATGAGTCAAAATACTGCTATTCTTTACTCTATGACTAAATTTAATTTATCATTTAAGCTTTTCTAGGCAGCACTGGCGCAGAAGCTACGAGCAAATTTTTAGGTTCAGTCTATGTGGGATTTGAATTTTTCCACCTCATTTATAAGCTCAGCATCACCACAGTATATTCAATTCTCCAAATTTCTTCCTCTTTACCTCCAATATAAAAAGTGTAGTTACACACATGTAATTCATTGAGACTACCTTTTATGAATTTCAAAGAGAAGGGACTTGGCTTTATTTTTTTCTTTATTTGCTTTAGTTCCAAGGGCCTTTGCCTCTTGTAAAATTTCATTTTATGGTCTTTCAACACTCTGATATGATCCTACACCCTTTCTAAGAAACTTCTTACAATCATTAAGAGTCGCTTCCATGCCTTTTATCTACTCAAAAGGCAGTAATCACACACCTGATGAAAATAATCACTTCTCTCTCCCCTAGTTTCCCTACAACAGTCTTTAAGAGGGGCCTCCACAGGGGAGAGTACAGCTCTCCTCTTACTCCTTGTCCTTCCCTTCTCTTCTCTATCAACTCTCTGGTTGGAAAAGAGATGAAAGAAGAGAAAGAACCAAATGCTGCGTATTTAGCAGATGGCACAGTTACTGGCCAGCTCTGAATGCATACACTGTGAGTAGTAGGCACTTATCAAGGATTCTTGCACAGTCTCACAGTTCTGTGAGCACTGTGTCTCCTCCTTCCCTAACTCTGCCTGTCATCTTGGAACAACTCTTCATAAGCAGATAGGCCTACCAAGCACCAGCATGGGCAGGTACTTCTGAAATAGTTTCCTCGTGACTGGCTGCTCATGGGGAAGCGCAGGTTTGGTGTACTGCTCCCCGAACACCTCGACTCCCATCCTAAGCTGCTGTTTCCCAATGCCATTCAATAAGATGCTTCTCATGAGAAGCAGGTACATTCCCGCCCCACAGACTCTGAGGCTGCACTGTTTCAGGGCACCTTGGTATACCGAAAGTTTCTAACTCCATGTCTGCAGAAATCAAAAATCTCTAGACTGGTTCCTAGGGGAATCATTAGCCAGGACAGAAACTTTCCTACCCAACGACCTGGTGAATTTTTAGTATTCCATTTCATGAAGGGTGTTGGGAAGTTTAGATGTGAAGCACAAGCTTGGTAGCTTTAGTTCTGCACAGTTTATGTAACAGTTGTCTTTGGAAACTGGGGATAATTTTTGTCATCTATTTCTTTTAGCTGTAAAGTTTTGACTAAAATTTTGAAACAACAAGGAAAAACACACTCTGTTATAATAATGCTTAAGCATAAGGAAGATAAACAGATTTGGCCTATTGTTATCATTTCCTTCAAATGTTCTACCAAGCATTCACAATCATTTAACTTTTAACAAATTTAAATTTCTATTACTATAATGTCAAAGGAAATAAATAGAATAAATGACAAATACTTTGTTATTGCAGAGTTATTGTAAAGAGCCAACGATGAAGAATAGATTCTGAATTCATGAAATGAGTCTCAATCTGCTGTCTGCCAGTTTGACTAAAGAGAGACAGCATAGCTGTTCAGAGTCAGAATGAGCTTAAATGCTACCTTCCCCACTTGGGAGTTACACTGGGATACACAAGCCACTACATGCTCCAAAATTCAAAGGAATTTTCATCCATAAACAAGCACAGTATGGAACAGTGCAATTTTGTTTGGAAAAACCAAGTGATCGATGCTTCTAAAAGCAACTGTTAGAAAAAAAGGAAATTATTTCTTTAATTTCAAAAAGCCAGATCTGCAATAGTTTTGTACAACACCTGGTTCTCTGCAACCTTTTTACAAATAGACACTTCAAAGGATGAAGGACTTTGCTGGGTCACGTGGCTTGCTTTGTCGTCCATAGCCAGCGGACCATGGCGTTATGCAATCACCCTGAAGGTGAGTAACTTTCTCTTATTTCAGGAGAATGCCTCAAATACCTTTAAAATGCCTAATTATTTTAATTCTGGTCACCAGAAAGATGCAGACTGTCCCTCACGTAAGAGTGTAAATAGCACAATGTTGTCTACATGAAAAGGACAGAAAAGAAGAAAAGGCTGATTTTCTGGGGTTCAAATATTCAGGAATATTTTTACAAGCATATTTTTAAAATGTCATCAGAGGTTGCTCTGCATAGTCTACCCAACTTTGTTCTTTTTTTTGTTTTGTTTTTTGATTTTTGTTTTTTTGTTTTTTGAGACAGGGTCTCGCTTTTTGTGGTTCAGGCTGCTCTGAGCTCAGCCACCAACTCACATCACAGCAATCCTCCTGCCTCTCCCTCCTGAGTGCTGGGATTACAGGCATGAGCCACCAAGGCCAGCACTGTGGTATGTGGTACTAGTTGCTGCTGGGCGTGAGTCTCCATGCCCAGTATGGTATGTAGTTACCGAGGAATCAAACCTGGGCCCTTACGCTTGCAAGACAGGCGCCAGAACCACTAAGCTAACTCCCCGGCCCTCTACCCAATTTTGGCTCTATGTGTTTGCCCTAAGTAAACTGTTTGTGTCCAAATCTGGACCGTGATTTCACCTAGACCTTTGTAACTATTATTTCCATTGCTCACTCTTAGTGGACATACAGTTAATGAACATGCAGACTGTGAGAGGTAAAGACTGTGTGGTTCACTCTCTTTTCTCACGATGTTTCTGTCTCTCCCTAGTTTGTTCCTCTGACTAAAAATCTGCCCTGCATGCCTTATTCCTTTGAAGCCGGCATGGTCTGTGATATTGGGGAGACACTGTTTACAATACAGACAGAGCTAGCTGAGGTGAAGACAATTCCTAACTCGCCAATGAAGACAGTCCGAGGACTACTCTGTGTCAGGCACACTAGTCTGCAATATCTCTGCAGGCGGAGACATCAGATTAAATTCTAACGTCATTACTTAGAATGCACAAAGGAGGGTCGCATGATAGATGGAAGGTGCAGCATATAATACAAATGGAAGACATTAATGGGATCAAAAAATTATCCTTGCTTCATTTTTGCTCAATGCCTTTTGCCTCCTATTTTTACAGGAAGACAAAAAATCTCTGAAGCACACATTCCTCATCTAATGGCTGTTGGGGCAGTTATTTGCAATAGATCTCGAAGCCATCACACAGTGCTAACAAAGGCGAGTCAGCAGCCCAACTAACAAATGGTTACACGCTAACCAAGCATTTCATATTTCAAGGATCATTCTTTCACTGATAACAAGCAACAAGGGAACAGTGATTGAGGATGATTCAAGCAGAACTTGGAAAGTTGGTTAGTGGCTGAAAGAAATTTTCCAAAACTTATGCATTCTACAGTCCAGTGGTAAATCTTAGTTTGCTTCAACGAAAATTGTGAGATAAGGAAAAAAATAAATAATGAGAAGAAAGATCTTATGTTCTCAGATTTAAACAACAGTACAGGTATAAGACTGTAAGTAATTTAAATTTAAAGTAAAGTAAACTTCCTGGCGAGACCAGTATTTGTTTGAGGCATGCAGTAGAATGGCTGGCACCAGATATCCTTATAATAGTATAGTAAAAAAAATTCTGTGAGACTGAGTAGACATGAATAAGTCTCCCAAATATTGACAACTGCTTTTGTGGAGTGCCCTCTCTCCACTCACACATTTTCAGGCAATTTGCAAAGAATAGAGCCCTTTCCTCTTCATAATGTGCAATACGAGCCTAAATGTTGGCGATGGTTACTAGCTTGTTTGTTTTCTATTTTTATTGTTGTCAGTACTGGGAATTGCAGCTAAGGCCTTTGCCTTGAGTTATGAATCTGTCTCTCTCTTTTGAGACAAGGATCGGATCAATTAACCAGGCCAGGTTTCACCTTGTATCCTCCTGCCTCAGCCTCACAGAGGTTTCACCTTATATCCTCCTGCCTCATTCCTCACTGAGGAATACACAGAGTAGATTTGGGAATACAGGCATACACCATCATGCCAGGCTATGGCTGGTCACTTAAACATTGCCATGCTTGGGTGACAGCTTCATTTTTAGCTGTTGTTTTCATTGTCAATATTTGTGAAATATTTAATACACACACACACACACACACACACACACACACAATGACTTAAGAACTCAAATCTTTGGAAACATGGACCAAAATCTGTATTGTAGATCAAAAACTTAGCTATGACACTTGTACTTTCAGTATGGCTGGATGAAGTGGTTTCTGAGCTCAGTCTCTATACAGACCTGAGTAGAAAGGAGGAACAGCAGCCTCCTTTCCAATATGTTACCACACATCCAGTGTGGTATCTAATCCTTGCAAAATTGGGTCAAACAGGTATCATAGGAAGAGCTTGTCAGATGAGAAATGTAGAGCGTGGGGAAGCTATTTTTGCCTTGATTCATAGCTAAATGGTATCTTACGTGACCTTAATACACATACATGTCACTTCCTGGAGCAGGTTCTTTTAGCCACGAACAAAATCTACAATCTGAGCTTGAGCTTGGCCTTTCTGCCCCAAGCACATGTGCTCTTCTGCTTCATGACACAGCCTTCCCACCTGCTCTCACCAATTAAACTGAGGGATGCACCATCCGGGTCATCACACCATCAAGGACATGTGTCTAAGAGCAAGGAATGTACAGCTCTTTTGAAAATTTCCTGAAAAGCTCCAACAGATTAATACTGCTTTCACTCAGGAAAACCATTCAATACAATGTATACAGGAAAGGTTGGTGAAACGGTAGGACAATCTTTGTGCTTTTCTTGTAACTTTTCTATAAATTTAATATTGTTTCTAAATGAGTTCTTTTAAAAAAAATAAACAGAAAGATAGAGTATTGTCTGTAATCAAAAGCACTCAAAATGAAGAAGGCTTAAGTTAGTTACAATTTCATCGTATTAATTGTTACCCACTTTTTCCACTAATTAATAGCCATGATAGAATTAATCACCTTCATTTGGTAAGGATGTATCATAAAATACATGAAAAATTGATTCACAAGAGAAAATTGTAAGCAGTGATATACTATTACTAATATCAATGGGTAATATATTGATGCTAATAACAAAAAGAGTAATACTGCAGTTAAGATTTAGAAATTTCTTATATTACAGAAATGAATATGTGTTGCCAGCATATGAAAGATGTAAGAGCATAAAGAAAAGATAAATTCTATGATCATTGAAAATGTGAGAAAATCGCTCCTTTGGAAAGTTTAAGTCTGAAATAAATAGGTATCTACTTGCTGACTGTAGGGTACAGAATTTAAAAATAAACTCTTCTGCCTTCAAATCTCAGCCTTGCTCAAGAGATGAAATGATGGAAATCATTTAAACATTTTAAGACTTTTGCTTTAAAATAAAACCCAAAATATGGCAGTGATATAAAACAGTAGAGGCAAGCTATAAAAATCAAATAAGATAAATTCAGGCACAGTGCTCAGAACAGGGCCAGGAATGTGTAAGAATTCAATAATTTGTTATATTTATTAAGATGGATTTCTTACAATGAGATTTTTGGAAAGCAAGAATCACCACATAATTGTGTCATATTTCATCTGAATTAATTTTGAATGACTACATTTATCATATACTATTTTGCAGGACAATTTTACACGGAGACATGAGAAAGAACGTTTTCTCTAATAAATAAAGCCAAAAACCTTTGATAATAAAGTTATTTTTTCAAATATACAGAGTATTTATCAGATTATCTTCCAAAACATTTCCCTCTTTTGGCTCAGCCATTTAAATTCTAGTCAATAGAAAACATCATTGTTTTACAGTGTTACTGTTTACAACTGCACTTAGTATAAATCCTAAGAGATAATAAAGACCAAGATAAATTAGTGAAGTGAATATTCTTAGTCAATATTTTGAAGACAGTGTCCCTTTTCTCTTGTCATTTCATCCAGACTTTTGAAACTATCTTGAAAAATCTAGATGGTATGATGACTTCAGAGTACACAGCAATGAAGGAGAAAACATGCCAAAGTTACACAGGAAGTGAAACCAAACTTCTAAACAGCAGATTCCTAAGGGAGCTGGCCCTTTAGTATGCATTTCAACTCACACAAACTCCTGTGCCTTTCAAAAATATCTCAAGGAAGATCCTTTTCTTGTAACTACACTTATAAATGCAGTTTTCTTCAAAAATTAGGGGAAAGTCACTGAATGTAATAATGGTGCAAGCATGGGCCATGCCCTAGTTTCCTTCTTCGTCACTGAGATGCAATGCCCAACATCCACCCACAAGTTCAAAAGAGGTAAGGTTTATTTAGTTAGAGGTTTCAGTTCATGGCTGACTGGCTCCAAGACAGAGCAGCATGGTAGAACAGAAACAGTTCAGAGCAGGGCAGCAGGAAGCAGAGAGAGTGATTAAGGGAGACAGCAGGGAGACAGACCCTTCTACGCCAACTTCTGTGACTCACCTCCTCCAACCTGGTTTTACCTCCTTACAGCACATTTAACTGTAACCTCATAAGCAGACAAGTCCATCCATGCACATCACATATCTATGATCTAATCACCTCTTATAAGTCCTAACTGTGAGCACTGGCGGCTTTGGGGAGGTATCTAGATATAAAGAATGACAGAGCAGAAATTTAAAATTAAAGACATAGTGCCACACATCTGTAATCTCAGCACTTGAGAGGCTGAGGCAAAAGAGGAGGGGGTTCACTGAGAGTTTGAGGCCAACTTGGGTTTCAGGGTAAGCTCAGTAGTACAGGGTAAGCCTGTAGTACAAATGAGACTCTGTCCCAAGAATCAATCAATCAATAAGGGATGTAATTGTTACAGTCACATTTATCTCCAGTGAAAAACTAATGCCAATGGACAACCTCCTAAATTTATAATGAAAGAGTCTAAGACTGAACAAAACATAAAATTCCAAGTATACAATTGGCCTTCTAATTTTCTTAGCAAGATTATTGACTCAAACTCATGTCATGGCCTATTTTAACATTTGCATGTTATAATTACTTAAGAGTCTGGTACTTAATTCTTTAATATACATATCTTCCTTTTCTTTCCTGGCCATTGGTTTTTGTGGTGGTGGTGGTTCGGAATTTTGTTGTCATTGTTGCTGTTGTTTGCTTTGGTTGTAAATTTCTAACATGTCTACAAAGGTGTCTCCTTGATAAGTCTTTCAACATCTTTAAAAGTAAACATAGACTTTGTCATCAGCCTCTTCCATGATAATTTCTGACACAGCCAATCATAGAATCACCAGTTGTTTTTCTTTCTCAACATGAATAACTAAATTGTCATTAAATTTCCCCAATTTCAATTTTTGTTCTATCACTGCCCTGCTATAGCTACTAATATTCATTCTATTTCTTACCTACGTTACTTTGATTGTATTTTCATTGTACTTTTTCCTGTGCTCATATTGTCTCAATCACCCACATTTTGATATATCACACTCTTGGAATAAAAACACTGTTCAATTTAAAATAGCACTACATTTACCATTTCTTCTGAAGTTATGCATGAATCATCAGCATCTCTTATAAAGGCCTTAATCATCTGAAACAGATAATTGCTTTGGTCTTTTCTTCTCCCCCTGCAGTCACAGAACTACTTTCCAAATGAAAGGCATCAACATGTTAGAAATTCTTGTTATGTCTTGCGTCTTGAGCATTGTATCATTTTATTACTGAAATATGTCCATTCATGTATTCACTCATGGACACACTTAGGGAACCACTTAAACTTCATCAAGCATCAGCTGTTGCAGTGTGCTGGTGAGGCATTGGAGATTTAAAGATGTGATCCAAAGATCCTGTCTTTGGGGAAATTTGACGTCAATAGTGAAAAAGAATATTTCACTGTAATGCACTTCGCAGGACATCCCAGAAAAAAGGTGGCTGAGTGTGTCTCAGAGAACAGCTCCTCCATGCTGAGGACACAGGAGGACTGGTGGGTCGTGCCACCCGGTGCAGACCTTACACCCTGCCTAGTGACACTCCACTTCTTGAAAAGAAGAAGGCAATTATTCCTCACATACCATAGCTGTCACTGATTTAGGTACAAATATTCATTTCTCCAAACATACTCTACAGGCCTCAAGAGACATGCTCTGTCTCAAAAGTTTTCATTCTTCAGCATGTAGAATAGTTTAAGACAATGATTGGTCAATAAACTTCTGCTGTCATAGTCATTCCAAGAGTCAATGAAGTAGAGATTTAGATGTGATTTTATGTGAGCAACGGGAATTAATGGTAGTAATTTGGCTTTATCTGTAGCTAGCAAAATCTGTAATCAAAGGTGGCAAATACTGACTTTGTAGGAAACCTCAAGTTTTCAAAGATGAAGTAAATTTCTCCTGACCAAAGTCACATAGCAACCACATGTCTGAGCCAGAGTTTGAATTTAATCTTGGATTGTAGTCCATGTTTAACATTTTGTCAAACTATGACATTTACATGTATAAGTATATATAAGCATGTACTGTATATGAAATTGTGAGGTATAATAAATAGTTTTAGGCAGAGATGAGAAAGGGAAGATCTATAAGCATGAACTAGAGCAAAGATCTATCACACTGTCAACATCATTTGAAAGGAATTGAGCAAGCATCATTTGGTATTTTTAAAAAACTAAACTAAACTTTTCCTAGTTGACTGCAAATTATTAATTCTGGCCAGAAGTGATTCTTCTCCTGAAGAAATATTAGATGTTAGAGTTAAAATTGCCATAATCCATTGAGGAACACAGTACTTTTTGGGCATTTGACAACACTATAAACATACGCAACCACATTTTTAAAATAACCATTTCAACAGGAAGTTGAGCTCTATGGCATGTTATTCTGTGGTCTAGAATAAAAACTCAGAATAAACTATTAGAATAAGAACCACTTTTGGTTCAAGCGAGACAGCCAAATGTCTTACATGATGAATGCAATGGTCAGCACTGGCATTTTGAACAGGAAGCTAAACACATCATTTCTACTTTTCTCCTAAATCAAGGGCTCATAAATAGTTCAGATGTAAATGGTATGTGAATTGTAGTTTAGAAAATGTAAAAGCAGAGCAGAAACATAAAAACATCCCTGGCAGAGAGTCAAGAGACATGATGTCCTTCCAAAGCCTAAAAGAGGAGGAAGCAGAAGGTGAGGGAGTGGGGTCGGCGCTAAGGAAAGTACATAGTGCCTCTTGTGGTACTCGAAAGACCAGCAAGAAGCAAGAGCATCAGTGGGAAAAGAGCAAAAAAGGAAACGACATCAAAGGTATAACATCGCTGTAGAAGGAAAGCAATCATAGAGCATTGTTTCTTAATCATTTTCTTTCCATTTAAAATTGAGCGTAAATATTCCTTGAAAATGATGATGAAAAGTAAGCAATGTGCACAAGAAGAAAAGCTAGGGATAATTTTCTGAAGAATTAACCAATGATTTCCACCTCCAGATCTCTGTAAGGCCAATTCATTTTTATGCTCAGTGAAACTCTTTCAGACGAGACCAGCCATTGTCATGGCAACCCCCATCTGTGCTTTCTCACTTCATCATCCCAGCCACTGACCATTCTACAAATACTATTTATTTGCTCACCAAAGCAATCAGATTAAAAAAATCTCCTGCTTTTCAGACTATACTGACAAGCATGACAGAGTTCTGGTTCTGTTTATGGTAGCACTGATTTCTGTATTATATCTATTAAACTTTCTCTCTGAATCACTTACAGAAATTCCTTGAGACTTTCAAGTAAAGATTTTTAAAGACAAGTTTCCAGGGAATAGAACAGTTTTCTGATTTCAGTATGACCAATACAGAACAGAAGTGACATATTTATGACTAATATGTCCTCTTGCTTTAAAAAGTCAGCTATAGCTCTTCTGTGGACACATGCCGTGCTGATTGCGGACAGTTGTACTATGTTACGATCACCCTGTACTTCCTGGGGTGTTCTGGTTGAACTGAAGTGTTGGAATGTAGCTGGGAAGGGAAAATGCCATAAGGACGTACTGAAACAGAATTTCAAGCAAGTCAGCAGAGCTGTGGAACAGTCGGAAGCTAGCCAACCGAGCAGGCAGGGACAAACAGCAGAGCTCTTTTGAAGCCAATATATCAGGCAGATGCAGCGTGAAGAGACAGAGACTTAAAGAGTGCCAGGTTTGACCAATACTTCCACAAACAAAAATTTCCCTATCCCAACTACATCTTTGCAAAGGACTGCAAATCATTATCAGCCATATTTATTCATAGAGACAGAATTCCAATAAAATCAAATGATGCAACCAACCAATATGTACACATACATCTAGATAAAGATTATATATTTGTGTATAGAAGAGTTTAGGTGGCATGACTGCATAGCCTAAAATTGGAACAGGAATATTTTTAAAGTTGAAGTTCATAGATCCATATTGTTTTGCTTTCTACTCCACAGATGAGTTATTACATCATTTGTTTACTTGCTATATCACTTTACAGATGCTAATGTCATATTTTAAAATTTAACTTGCATGATATATTAACTGTTTTCTACTTTTTTGTTCCTGCCACAAATTATCACAAGTACCAATGCTTTAAGAAATACAAATGCATCATCTTTTCATTGGTTTTCTGTCCCTGGGACAAATACCTGAGGAAAACAGCTTAGAAGAGGAGACATTTATAGTAGCTCATGATTTCACAGGGTTCAGTTTATAGTCTGCTGTTGCCATTGCTGGACCTGTGAGGAAGCAGAACATCACAGTGCAAAGGCAGGGCTGAGCTTGGCTGCTCACTGGAGGGCAACCAGGAAGCTAAGAAAGAGAAGCCAAAGGGAAAGAACCAGAGATGAAGGGATCAGCAACAAAAGAGAGTCCTTTAATGACTCCAAGACCCTGTTTGTGAACAGCTCATTCAGCTATGAACTTATCAGTGGATTTTGAGATTATGATTACATCTCTATCTTAAAAGGTAGCTGACTGGCAATATTGACTCGATCCACAATAATCTTACTTTCCCTCTTCCTATGGCACCACATATCCACAGGTTTCAAACTTTAGGATATAGATATCTTTGAATCATCACGCTATCACAGTTGAAGGTCAGACTCAACAAGACACACAATTCCCCACATGTCCAAATACATTCAACTCTTCCAAAGTACCCCAAAGTTTCAACCCACAACATTAGCTCAGATTCTAAATGCTATCAGTTCAAAAGTTTCACATTTCCCTATCTGTGTCATCTAAATCATGTACATCTGAGGTTCTGAGTAGGATCCACTCTGTGACACAATTTTGCTTCAGGTCTCACTTTCAAAATCACGAATCAGGACCTGCTCCAAACCCACAAGAGTGGAGCCGCCACAGAGTAACATATATAGACATTCCTGCTCAAAAGTCACGATAGTGGAAAAAAAAGAGAAATCCACTATTCTCAAGAAATTTTGAAGTCCAGTTGATAAATTCCTGTATACTAATCCCACATGGTAGTTTCAGTGCCTGAAAATGACCTTTACGTTTCTTAGATCTACTTTCTAGGCTCAAAGGTCACCCTCTGGGCTCAGAGTTGTACCTTCAAAGATAGATATACTTCTACAGAAAAGCTACCCCATGGTTACATCTGAGTAATTTACAATACCGTGTTTCCTTCTTGTTGGGATTGTACGCTTCTGGCTATCTGCTTTCCTCCTGTTTTCCTTCCGTTTCCTTTAGTTCAAGACAGTAGTATTTTGGTGATAAAGACCGTATGTGTTTCTCATGCACGTCCTGAGACTCATTACTTTAGCCATGAGTTTTGTTCTCTGATCTTTACTAGAAAATACTGGATCTATTTTTCGCTTCTGTGGAAGTAACTGACGATATTTATGAATCATACACTTACTCATTTCAAAGAGCCTTTTGTAACACTGAATATTCTGGTTTTCTGACCTTCCTAGGTGATTAGTAAAAGGTTGTTCTGCTCATTTTTTTTTTCCACTGAACACGCTTTACCCATCTAATTCAATGAGTCCCCACACTTTAATTGACAGTGAAACTGTAGGAGTTACAATAACAAAGTTATTGCTTAAATGTGCCACTTTCCACAAAAGCCAAAATTATAATTCTAATAAGCTTTCTGAATTAATATAACAATGACTTTCTGTCTTTGGGTTTTCAAAGACATGTTCTTTATTTCCTAGTAAGCCTTCCTCATCTGTGCTTTTAACTTTCATATTTCTACCAAGAGTCCCGTTCTGATGCTATAAGCTGACTTAAGGCATATACTTTTCCTGATCATGTTTCTCACTTCCTATTAGTGATGCAGTGATTAATATTCATATTTCTACAGCCATTTTTTAGGGAAATATGAGCTATTTTCCAACATGGTTCTCCAACTTCTTTCACCTTTTGCCCACTGTCAAATTCTAAAACCATTTGACATTTCATTTCTAGTAAATAAAAATAAGTATTTTCCTCTTACTGGTGCTATAATAAGTGATCATAAATGTAGTTGTTTTAAGCAATGCAAAATTAATACCTTGTGATTCTGAATGTCAGAAGCCTGGAATGAGTCTAAAAATCTAAAATCTGTGATCATTTTTAGTGGTTTGAAGGGAAAATCCATTCTTTGTCTTTTCCTATTTCTAGAAACTACTCATATCCATTGGCTGGTGCTTTCATCCATCTTTGGACAACTGGAGTTTTTCACATCACATCATCCTGACTATTCTGCCTCTGTGTTCCACTTCTAAGGATCCTTGTGCTTAGACACACACAATCCAGGATTATGTGTTATGTTCTACACCCAGATGTCTCTCAACAGACAACTCATAGACGGGGCCTTTCGAAGGTGACTGGATTACCAAGTTATAGCTGAGTTATTGGTGGGAGGCGGGGTTTGGTGGGAGGGCCCTGGTCACTCGGGCATGACCTGCCTCCCATTCCTCCCTTCTCTGTTTCCTTCCTGTCCATCACATGGAGGACAATCTCTGCTCTGCTGTTGTGCTTTGGACCCAGTCAGTGTGACTAGAATACGAGACAAAATTAAACTTTTCCTCTTTTAACTTGCTAGCATTGCGTATTTTATCCCAGCAAAAGAAAATAGGCCAAGCCAATCCCCAAATTAAATTCACCGATAAGCATTCATAACATAATCTGCTACTTTAACTTTGACTTGCTGTATAGCCAAAAATTTTTTAGACAATTTTTTAGACAAAAATTCTGGGCATTTGAGGAGAGTATTTTATGCCTTCTATAAATAAGTTCTACAAAATTTTGAATGTACTGTACAGAAGCTAGTTGGTCAATACCGTATTTCTATGTTAATATAAATCGATAAACAGTTGAAAAAAAGTAAGCAGTCAGTGCAGTTTAGTAGAAATAAAGTTATTCTGCATATCCATTTTAAGGATACTAACTTGAGATACAGTTAAGTAGTTATAATGACAAACAAGTTCTAAAACAGAAAAAAAATTGGTAAAGACACATAACAGTTGTTTTTTCATAACTGCTTGACTTATTTTATTTACAAGTTAATTAACAAGAAGCCTCAATTTCTGTGTTGACTATAACAGATTACATAAATTAATTAAAAGATGAGAGTATTTTCTTAGGCAAAATATAGAACATTCATAATTTGCAAGGTACACTCCTCAAATATGCAAGGATAAATTAAATGTTAATCAGAAGTTTCTGAGAAAAGGTGACACCAAGAGACCACATGATTAGATAAGCACCAGCAACTGAGGAAAATAAATACATTATTTCAGTGTTGTTTCTTTCCCTCAGTTTCTTCAGGGTTTCTCTCACTTAAATGATCCAACTTCTCTAGAGCAATGGAACTGAAGAGTGGACATTGGTCACTTACTGCTGGAACCACATAAATACTGAAGGCTTGGCTTCCACTAGGCCCCGGGGCATCTGTTTTTAAATCAGTTTAGTATTGTCATTTCTGCAGGTGTCCCTGCTCCAGAACGCATGAATGTATCCATCTCTCTCTTTCAGTTCTAGATCCTGGAAGGACATGGGTACATACGAAAGCCCTTGAGAAAGGGACTGTGTATGAGCTAACTAGATGTACCTGGCATCAGAGGAAAAGGCCAAAAAGTCATGTCTGTTGGGGAGCAAGGAAAGGTCTGGTAGATTTGGAGAAACTATACCTTTTCCCTTCTGTATTTCCCATGTGGAAATCGTAAGTATCAACTACTGAAAGTAATGTATACACAAAAGACCATGACTACAGTAACAGAAATTAGAAAAGAAAAGGAAATGAATGATATATTTCAGGCTCAGGTTCGTTGGGGAAACAGAATTTTATAAGAAGTAGAAAGAAATGGGAACAAGTCATTGTCACTTTGGTCACTGCAAACTAAGATATTCCTAACAACATGCGAAAGGCGGATTTTTAATTCATATGCCAGTTAGTGGTGAAATATGAGTGATACAGTATTATCTCTTAATTAAGTTTCTCAGTATAACTGTACCACAAGAACTTGCAATATGTGTTGTAATTAAAGTCATAATCTTGGTAGAAAGTGCATCAGCACAGTGTTATATAATCAATAACCAAACAGCAGTTTAGCACCTGCACAGAGTTCATGGATCCAGGCAGCAAACTGTTTCCAGATCTCTGGCTTCTTTATCTCTGAAATTAAAGAACTGAATGAAATAAATTTAAGGTCTTTTTCTTTTTCTTTTTCTTTTTTTTTTTTTTGAGACAGGGTCTCGCTTTGTGGTTCAGGCTGGCCCCGAACTCAGCCTCAAACTCACATCACAGTAATCCTCCTGCCTCTGCCTCCCGAGTGTTGGAATTACAGGCGTGAGCCACCACACCCGGCACTGTGGTATGTGATACTGGTTGCCGCTGGGCGTGAGTCTCCACGCCCAGTATAGTATGTGGTTATTGGGGATCGAACCCGGGTCCTTGGGCTTGCAAGACAGGCGCCGGAACCACTGAGCTAAATCCCTGGCCCCAATTTAAGGTCTTTTTCTAGCCTCAGGAAAAAATCTATTATGTAACAGAAGTATATGTGGGACCCATCTAGTCCAAATGTAATGTATCACACTAAAAACATGCAGTCTGGCATTATCTACTCAATCAATATGAGAACAGCTAAATCCACCTTCCACCTTTCCAGGAAACAAGATGAGGATGGCACCTTTATAGTACAGAAAACTTCTCAACAACTTTCCATTGCTTTTGCATTCAATATTTTCTGCACAGATGGTAGCTAATCCTGGAAATTTTCTCTCCCACTCTCAGTTTCTCATCTGAACACCCACTGAGACTAAACAGACACACTCTCTCTCTCTTTCTCTCTCTCTCTCTCTCTCACTGTCCCTCCCTCCTCCTCTCTCTTCCTCCCCCTCCCTCTCTCTCTCCTTTTTCCTGTATGGATCTCAGCCAAGTCATGGGTTGGGTGAATGAAAATAAAACAAAAAGAAATCACCCACACATGAATATCTTTAGTATCAACTGTACATTTATAGTTTGATTACTGCTATAGTTTTTATTACTATATTTTAAGTTTTTAATTTCATTTCTTGAAAATGTGCCTTAAGAGTAAAAGTTATTTTATTCCCTATGTTTTCCACTTGACAGTTTCTTGTGGTTGAAATGAGAACATTTTGGGGTCAGCAGGGTAAATGTAACAGTTCAAAAGACAATGCACACTGGTCTACATTTATTTGCTTTTTTTGTTTCTGTATGAAAAGCAAAGTGAAATTCTTTATAATTTTAGCTTTTAAAAGCTTGTATCTTTTTATATGTTAGGGCAAAATTCAAACTAATCTTTTGGTATTAAAAATAAAAATATGTATTTTTCTTTTTTATCTCAGAATAGATATCCAGACTTTGATTATCCTATTAAGAAAACGAAGATACTTTCAAGATTTTTAAGTACATATATACATCCATGTTATCTACCACAGATGGAAAAATACTGCACTGAATAAAGAAAACAGCATTAAATCCATAACTGTATTTTAAGTAAATAATGAATTTCATCCACTATGCATTGAAATGTTTTAGAATCCTCTAGTGAAACCCCTGCACTGCAGTGGACTCTTTCCGGTGCCTTTGAAGTCAATCAGCGTGCAGTGGGAGAGCAGGTGAGATTGGACAGAATGTCCCCAGAAGACTCTGAGCTCTAGATGAAAGGTGCTATTTTAGTACAAAGTATCGAAATAATTCCAATATACTTAACAGCTCTATTCATTTCAGTGCCAATGCTTAACTTATCCTCACCTATTGGGTACTTCGAGGCATAATCTTTCATTTTCCCCACTAGGATGTGGGTAACTTCATTTCATAAAAATAGTATAGGAAAAAAAATCATCCAATGTGGAAGATTCCATGAATGTTCCATTCTATTTCTGTAAATAGCCCAAACTCTCTTCATTAGAAAGTCAAGTCAAAGGCTAACAAAAGATATCTGTTAAAGATGTGGGAAGGTTGCCTTCCCCCAAAATAGAGCTTCCTGGATGTTTCCTGATTATAGCTCCCCAGGTGATGGCGCTGGCCTGGAAGGTACAGTACAGCAGGGATTGTAAGGCAGCCTCCTTAGATAATACAACTAGGGGCAAGGACAACTGCAGGAAAAGGCAGCTGCCTGTAGGAAAGTGTTACTCTCTGCTCAAAAGGCATCCTTAGGCTGAATTAAAACAAAATGTACGGCATATGGATAAACAGAATTCTATTTCTGAAAACCATCAAATATAGGATTTTCTTTCTTTAATCTTTTAATCACTATCTATACAAATAATTCAAAAAATATAGCCTTGCAAAAAGCAAATATTACTGGTTTGTAATATTTACTACATCCCTAAAAACCTTCTTCACTCCCCTCCTCTTGCCACCTCTTGTCTATGATCTTAGTATAGAATACTGTGTTATGACAGTATTATTCTAGTGTTTATAAATACTTTCTACTTATTACCTATAACAGATTTGGTTTAAATATATAAATATAAATATCTATATATATCTTTTTTTTTTTTTTTTTTTTTTTGAGACAGGGTCTCACTTTGTGGTTCAGGCTGGCCCTGAGCTCAGCCTCAAACTCACATCTCAGCAATCCTCCTGCCTCTGCCTCCCGAGTGCTGGGATTATAGGCGTGAGCCACCACGTCCACCAAGCCCGGCACTGTGATATGTGGTACTGGTTGCTGCTGGGGTGAGTCTCCACACCCAGTATGGTTTGTGGTTACTGGGGATTGAACCCGGGTCCTTGAGCTTGCAAGACAGACGCCGGAACCACTGAGCTAAATCCCCGGCCCTGGTTTAAATATTTTTGAAGAAAAGACATCTCACTGAATAGGAAAATAATATAGGTCTATTACAATGCAAGCCTTTATGTTTTTTACATGCCTTTTTTTTGTTGTTTTTTAACCGAGTTGTTTGTGAGCTGTCAAATTTACTCTCTTGTGACTTTTAACCCTTTCAGTGACTCAGCATTCACTGCTCCCCTTCAAAACTGACTGCAGCGCTAAGCTGACCTAACAACAGAGGAAGGAAGGTCATTCTCTTTAAGTTTACCATTGAAGAGGTGCCACCAGGGCTCCTGGCTACTTGTTTCTTGTTGTTTTTGTAATACTGGGGATGGAACACACAATCTTCACACTGAGCTATAACCTCACCCATTTTTTTAACTTTGAGACAGTCTCACTAAATCACTAAGCTATACTGTCTGGACTTGAACTTGCCAACTTCCTATCTCAGCACCTCAGAGTCCTGGTAATACAGGGATGCACCACCCTATCCAGTGAACTTGCCTCTTTCTGAAGCTTCACTGATGTCTTCTGAAGACCCCAGAATAGTGGTGCCAAACCTATGGCATGCACACTGCAGTGGTATGTTGTTATTATTGAAAACTCTGAAAAGTTGGTGGCCACCATTGCCCCAGAACACAAGCTAGTAACTTTTCCTCACTCTCACAGTCCTCTTGCATCAGAGACTCTAACTCTACTACATTGTAGACCTGGGTAAGGATACAGTTTCCTGTGCCAGGAGTCTGCTAAATAAACAGGAGAGCCTATGGGTCCCAGCTTCCTGAAATGCTCTTTGAGTTGTCACTGAGCCTGGCCACTTCGTGTTTCAAGTACTGGATTCCTCAGCACTGCTTCCTTTGGAAGGAGTTAGAAATTGTAACACCACACACCTCATCTTTAGCCCCCAAGTAAGCTCTGCAGAGCTCCCTCTCATGGTCCTACTGTCACACATGCACAAGTACAGCTTCCTCTGTGGTCTTTCTGAGAATTTATATTGGAAAGAGAAACCTTGGCCTACGCTCAACTTCTAATGTTTTGGAATCATCTTCTTAGGGTCCTTATGGAAACATTTTTTCCTAGCAATAAAACCTCAAGGTAAAAATGATGTTTGGTGACTCCAGTGACACTAAGAACAAAGAAAAATGCAATGCCCGAGCCACAGATTAGCTACTGGAGACTTCAGACCACTATGTTATGTCAGGGATGGTGTTGTCTATACTCAGTAAGGACACTAGTGCTAGATGATCCTACCTGTCTTTGAAAACACTCTTTTGAATCTCAGATGGAAATAGAACTTTCAGTCCACAGCATATCCAAAATTATCAATTAATGCAAAACACACACATTACTGTATACAACTCTAGCACCAATAATCTAACAGAGCAAATAATGTGATTGTCTGTGTCTTGTTGGAACACATCAAATGAACTTCATCATGTCATGCCTCTGACATGCTTATGACATATATGACTGCCCCAGGGTTAACCAAGCACGAGTAGAGCTACAATCTCATGATAGTATTACAAAAATTTCTAATGATTAAAGTGAAGTATACAATTAATATCTCATTTATTTAACATATACTATAATGTTATAATGAAAATTATGAATCTCATAATTATATTTAAATTTATACTGTACTGTAAAGCCTTGTTCAGATTTCATCCCTAAACAGGGACTACAAATTGCAATATATTTTATATATAAGTCTCTTGTTACTTAGTATAAGCTAAGGGTAACAATACACAGAAACTGGAAAAAATGTAATCACATATACAGAATACACTGTATGAAGTTAAAATTATTTTTTATTTTAAAGCATGGTTTCACTTTATCAAATCTCAGTGAGCATGTGGTACTCTTATAGTTTGAAATGTGCTAACAGATCTTTACTGTAATATGTGCCAACATTGTGTATTGTGGCCCCTGGGAATTGATGTAGGGCTTTCACATTGAGCTCATACTTAATCATTTATTGGTTCTTATTTTGACATATGATCTTACTAAGTTGCAAGCTATCTAAGCTAGACTACAATTTGTACTTCTTCTACCTCATCCTTCCAAAGTTCTTGGATTAAAGGCATATGCCATTGTGCTTGGCTTAATGATAAGTTTTAGTAAAACAAGCCAGTCAGTATCAAAGACAGTTTTATGTTTACATGATAAGAAATTTGGCATAAACTATATAACCTTATAATTGTACTTATGGCTTCTAGATCTTCGAAATGAAGATTTGTTTACCATAGGTCTTCCCTTTCCTTTCATTAAAATTTTATGAATTTATATTTCTAAAAACAGATTAGATTACTTTATAGTAGGATCTATTTGCTTATAAAATGATAATTTTCAGAATAAATGAACTTTTTTATTCAAATTCTCCAAAGATCATTTTAATGAATCTTTTTTTTTTTGGTAACACAATTGCTTTTCATGTTTATTGCTGTCCTATGTATAATGAGTTTTGTGTGTGTGTGTGATGGAACATTTCAAATTAGACACTTCATAATAGAAATTGACTTAACTGCATTACAATAACCATTACTCAGTCAGTATGTTATCTGTAATGGAGGCTAAATTTTAAAGAAAATTTAATTTCCTTTCAAAATTCTTATATTGCCAAAAGAAAGCACTAAGAAAGAAAAACTTAAAACATGTTCCAACTTACCAGGTGTGAAGTTGTAACGAGCTGAAAATCCCATAGACTCCAGTTCTCCATCAGCAAAAAACTTAATCCACAGAAACCGTCCACTAGATTTTATTACAGGTGGATTTTGTTGTCCACAAAAACGTCCAATTATCGGAGAAAAGCCAAAAGGTCCATCTCGAACTTCAATGTGATCAAATTTGCACTCCCAAGAGGGTTCAATAGAATATTTTTCATCAAAGTAAAGCTCAATGCACTGTCTTGGGGCAGCTGTAAAAAAGAAAGATTATGTCTTGAGAGACATTTCTCAAAATATTTAAGTGAACTGGGGGATTCTTATTTTATCTGTACATTTTTTTCGAACTTTGCTGATGTCGGGCTTAGAAATTCAACAGATGATGACCACACTGAACATCTGAAGGAATGCTTTCATGAAAATACCTCAGGAGAGGTGGTTGCTAAAACTGATAAAGCTGCATAAACTATCATTCCAATGAAAGTACCAACAAAACAAACATATCGCAGTATTTTTGCAAAGGCTGCAAATAAAAGTGTAAAAGGCAGGGTGGCATTACTCTCTCCTCTCATTTATTCTGGAGTAGTCAGGTTTAAAGAAGGAAGCACTTGAGAACTGCTCAGCACAGAGTTAAATAATCATCTGAGCAGTTGCAGTCAGAAGTCCTGATCAGAGCCCCATACATCCATAAAGATATCTGGAGTAGTTTTCTGGAACACAAATCTGATTCTGCACACTCAGTTTATTTTTCATCATGTCTCTATCACTGCAGGACAATCACGGATCAACACTCTTCACCTAGAAGACCCTTGTCATGCCATGCCTTTAGGATACCATCACCTCACAGCGATCCTAAACTCACGCAACTTCGACACCTCATAAACTCTGAGACAGTGAGCCATTTTGGGCTGGTATGTATTTTTCTCACTCTCTTCCATATCTGCATACATATGATTTAGCTCTTTTTCATTTAAAAAAGATCTTGTTTAAAGGAAACTTCTCTGTACATCTGCTCTTGAAAGGCAAGACCCATACTTATTTGCTTTCTTTTATCAACATGGTATTTCTCACTGAGGATTCCTCCTCTCAAATCATTTTGAGTGAATTACAAAATGAACTTATCTTTAAAATGTTTTTAAAGCTCCCCAAAGAAATCTGGAAGAGCCAGATGGGATTACTAATCATATAAACTACCATTTGACTGTATTATCTAATGTTCTCCCAGTCTTCCCTTGTGATAAGTCCAAAACAGACAAAAATTCTATATTCAGCCAAGATATTCCAGAATGGCTCTAATATTTTTTGAAATATCAGTGCACATTTGTCCAGGTTGGTCCCCAGCTGTTGTTTTGAGATACTGGAACACTTCCCTGCTCCATGGCCTCCTTCAGGGACTAAACACCCCCAAAGCCTTACAAGTGCAGGTCTGGCACAGCACAGCCTGCTGCCAAAGGTTCAGCGACCACTCAAATGGCTGCTGCCCATGCTCCGCTATTTCAGAATCATCCTTGATAACCTGAAAACTCAACCCTCGTATGCATGAATGTTAAATTTTATATAGCATTAAAATGTATGAAGACTTGGGAATCAGAGACTTATAAAATAAAATATAATCCTACTACTCTCCAAGTATAAAATTAAAAATCAATCCATAAATGGTCAATTTGTGTTCTAAGATGATTTTATGAACTATTTTTAATCCCTAACACTATCTTATACTTACTGAGGACTGCAAGGAAATATTTATAAGACTTATTAGAAAACTTAGGCATAATTTTATCTAATATCAATGAATATCACAAAGCCAGCCTCCATAGGATCCAAGATAGTGATAGTTTTTTGAGGGAGTTTCTATCAAATACATGAAATCTGGAATCTGAAGTCCTAAGAATCACCTACAAAACAAAGTATTAATCGAAAGAAAAATAGAGTCAAATGTTTAAGCCACTGAACATGTCTGGATTTAGCACTAACTATGCTGTTTTCATGCGTTACAATCCCACAGACCGTGTTTGTCCATTTTCACTATGATAAGTCATGATAAGTCTCATGTGGAAATAACGATTTAAAGACATGGGATAATACTTTTAAAGGTACAGAATATGTGGTTAGGAAAAGGTAAAGACATGAATATGGCCCTGTGCTAACTATATAGTAAAATATATTTGCGTATACTTCCCTACTTCCCCATTAGGAAATACATAAGCATCTTACACAAATTTACTTACTCTTACTTTTTTTTTTTTTTTTTGTCACTTAAATTCTGTCCCACATAGATAGAGAAACCACTCAACATTTGAAAAACATGTTACCATTATGACTCTTGGTAGGACACATTCGATATAAACAATTCATTTTCCTTTGCTATAACATGCATACACCTGCACAAGAAATGTTCCCTGCTGAATTTTAGAAGGAGAAAAATAACTTTTAAAAAAAATAACTCTCCTGTATAATTATTCTTGTAAAGTTATAATATGAGTAACTGTGCCATAAGTAAACTAGTGAAGCTTTCTAGGTTCAATTCCTTGAACTTCTACTTTCTTCATTTTCAAGTCACTCCATTCACAGCAGGCCTACACGTTCATGTTTTTCCTGAGCTGTGCAGGATAAAACACAATGACACCAAATGCTCTGAGGTTCCTTTGTGAAAATTCTCGATCTATGTAGGCATCATTCAACATGCTCTCTCACTTGAATAGTAAACATTTATACAGTTTGCTTCCTCCAATTTTAGGGTGTTTTAATATCATCAGAAGTTCAGGGAAGGACACTTCATAGAGCGACTGAGGTTCTACCTTTGCACTGTGTCACAGCCTAACCTATCTAACCATAAGGGATTAGACCACTGATTTGTCATTTTTTTGTCTTTTCTTTTACCTTCTCTTGTGCAGGGCAGACTAGCCATTTTAGAGCTAAAGATGTACAATTTGTGACTTTAGGAAACGAAAGACAAGGGATGTTCTTCCTGTCAAGCATGGACACCACAGTCCACAAATACCACCCACCACTCTTTCTCCTTCCCCTACAAGTTATCCCCACCTCCCGTGAGTTAGGGGAGTTTATCCCAAAGTCACTATTATCCAACCATTTTATAAGACATCTCCATAAATACCAAAATTGAACACATTTTCCCCCTTTAAGCCCTTTTATTTTCCTCCTATCTTTCTTCTCTGATACTGTGTTTCCCTTTAGTAAGAAGCCAGCAAAAATTCCTCAGAGTAGTCCTGGGATCTCTACTGTCTTACCGTACCCCACATTCTGCTTCCTAAATATCTTACATTTCTCCCATTCATTCCATCACCAGTTCCTTAGTTCTTTAGTTGAGGGTTTCACTATGATTTACTTGGTCTTTTACAATGGCTTCTTTTTTGAGAAATGACTTTACTATTTACATTTTATACATACATTATGCTCACATTCAACACTGAAAATTTGTACCAGTACATGACACATCTTGATTCTCATTTTTTCCCATTCTCCTGCCTTCCCTACAACCCCTCACTCCCTATACATAAGCTTTGTTTCTTTTTTAATTTTTAATATCAAATTTTTTCTTTTCCTTCTTCAAATTCCCCTACCTAGCCTTTCCCTTTTCCTTGTGTATATTTTCTTTGTATTTCACATCACCTATCATACATTTTGGCATTCATTTAAACTGTCAATTTTTCATACTAGAAAAATATATGGTATTTACACATCTGAGCCCTATTTATTTCATTTATGAGTATGTCCTCAAGGTACATCCACTTGAGTGTAAATGACTCAAATTTATCATTGTTTATGATGAGTAATACTAACCACATTTTCTTTATCCCATTGTTGGACCTTTGGGCTGTTTGTTTCCAAAATTTAGTTATCACTAACTGAGCTGAAATATTTTCTTAGTTGACGTTCTTTTCTTTCACTAAGTCCTCAAAAACTTTACCTTATTATCTGTCTATGTAAATTCTATCAGTGGCACCCCATTGTGTACCACTTAATGTCTAAACTTTCATAGTGGGACAGACAGACTGAATACCATACCCTCCTTTATTTGAAATCATGTACCACCCCTGTTTTTCTTCTCACTGAAGAGACTCTTAGCACCTTTGGCCAACCCTTCGCATCCCTCAATCTGCATATACTCTTCTATATAGAAGATGATTATTTCCTGAATGTTCTTCAGAAATGAAAGCTAACATCTCTTCCTCACAGTCCTCACTTTAATTTTTCTAGCCAAACCACTCTGTGTTACTTTTGAGATTCCTTCATACTGTATACCCAAAGGGGCACGATCCCCAGGCCATACTTTAAGTTCCGCAGCAGTTTACACTGTAGTTAGAAAAGGAACAGCAGCACATCAGTTAGATAAATGTAGGAACTGATTCAGAAAGGGTACACACAGGACTGGTGTTTCACACCTGTCACCTTGGACCTCCATAAGGCTGAGGCACAGGGATTACCACAGAGACTGCAAGTCTGAAACTAGCCAAAGTAACCTAAAGAAACTTTGTCTCAAAAAAAAAAAAAAACAAAAAAAAACAACTGGGTCTAGTGATGTGGCTCACTGTAAAGCCCCATGTTCCATTCTTAGCACCCCCAAAACAAGTGCAGAATCAAGATTACTAATAAATAAAAGGATCTTCCATTTATTTCACCTTAGCTCTCTCCTTGATACATCTACAAATTCATAAGAATTTGTACATAATATTAAACTGAAATGTTAGCAATACTGTTTGATTACAATAGTAACAATGAAAGGATAATTTAGTTCTGAATTAACGTATAAAGTAAAACAACCAATTGATTTTATTCTTTCTAGTGATGTAAAGTTTTCAAATACTGTTATTTAAAAACACAAAGTATCATGTGAATTTAAGTGAGGTATTTAACCTCTGTGTCTCGGTTTCCTCAAAGTAAAATAGGCCTAAAATATCTATCTCTATGATTAACAATTTTAACATGGTCTTATGAAGTTCAGAAAACATTATGATGTATATGATTACCAGATATGTAAATACTAACTGGATAAAAATTAATTTCTGTAGAGAATCTCGATTATTTTAATTCCTTTTTCATCAATCAAGGCTCCTAACACCAACTTTTACTTTCGTTTTTTAATATCAGAGTTTATGTTTTCCTTCTTAAAGTTTGCAGCATCTCTGCTAAAAGCTCTATTTTAAGCATGACAAGTACCGAGGAAATATTGTTACCTTAAAAACTGGAATAAGAAAAAGAGCTATTTCTAAATAGAAATTCTTCAAATCAGTTGAGCAAAAAGCCTGTTTCTTGTGAAATTTTTCTCACATAAAATGTCCGTGGCTATTAAGCACATACAGCTTTTTCACAAATGGAATTTTGCGTAGGTGCTGGTAGGAGTTGTAAATCATAGGCGATTTAGAACTAATGCAAAATACTGAAACTTTCCAACACTATATGAAATGTTCATATTTATTAAAAAGTTATCTGTGTGTTTCAGGGTTAGAAGAAATTATGAATATTTTTCAGTAATATTAATACTTCAAGTTGGATAAAATGATAAAAGAAACTATTATATATTAAAATTCTGACTTTCACTTCAATATGAGACAATGCCCTTTAAGGTAAAAATAGACTAACTTTAATTTAGAAAAGACTGATTATCAGTTCTCTGTCATTAATGGTTTTTCATGCCTTAACAACATTAGAGAAAACAGCACATAGGTTATTCTAATCATTGCTAAACTAATTAAAATACTACTTTCCCAGTTACATTTCAGGTAGTATCATGGCAACTCTATACCCATTTCATTACTTTACATCTGTAAATCAGCAGCAACAAAATAAACTCTTAAAATGCTGACTTGTTTTTATTTCTCAGAAGCCTTTACTAATAATTTCAGTTATAAGCCTGATTTCAAATTTTACAATTTTTTGCTTCATTCAGAGATATTTGTGTTCACTCTCTCTAGAATCTACTTTTGCAATGTCTACATGGATAGTGTCCATCCTAAACTTAGGGACAGCCAGGCTTTGGCCACGCCCTCATCTGACACTTTTCCTCCCCTTACCTTCTATGATGTAGACGCACTCTCGGTCAGGGGGATACTTGCTAGGATAGTTGGGAGAGGTAAAGATACCTCCATCTGCATGTTTTGTCCAAGTTCCACACTGCAGTGATTTCTGTGTTTCTGAAGTGGTTTGCTTCTCTGTAAAATATAAATACATAAGTAAATTTTAAAAGAATCATCTAATTTTCTATAATACTAAAAATAGAGAGGACATTCTTATAATATCCATTAGTAAATTAATTTTGAAATGCTCTGTTAGTCAAAACCAATCAATTATACACACTATAAAATGTTCAGACATTCTGGAACATTAAGAGTATGGAGAATACAGGGAAATGTAAAATAATTAGAGGTCTTCCACTATCATTTTTCCAAATAAACACACCTGTTCCTTTCTTGGTTGCCCCAGAGAAATGGAGGATGATTAAACTTGCTACAACTGAAATAGAAAAGAAAAATTAGAAAGAGATAATATGCACTGAAAGGACCAAATCTCATAAAAACATAATAAGATTTAAAGATATAATGATACCAAAGCAGATTAATGTCATATCATTAACTGTTACAAGTTGACTCAGAACTTGCAGAAATTAATTCAAAATGTATAAGAGAAAACTTGGGGAGTCCCTTAAAGAAAGCAGTGCATGTTTTTAATGGGTGAGATACAAACACCTAAGGTAATGTACGCTTCAAAGCCAAAAAGTAACATTATCCTACTTTATTAATATCATACAGATTATAGTGGGATGTCAAGACCTAGGCTGTTATTAACCTATCCTTCCTGGAAAGGCTTTGCCCGCCTCTCTAAAGAGAGAGAGGGGCAGGAGGGAACAGAAGGTAAAGCAAACAATGGCAAAGAAGTCCATGATCAATCCCAACATGCTACCAATGCACTACAGTGTAGAAAAATAAACACTCAGGTAAATCCTGCAGGGTGTCTGGGAGGAAGAGCAAGAGAAAAACAGATTAATGTGGATTGGAAGCATTAAGCAACATTATAAAAACTTGCTTACAAAAACATAAACTACTCTGCCCTCAGCGCTTCCAAGATGTTAAATTAATCTTCTCTAACTGTGCGTCGATATTTAGTATTATCCAGAAACAGATGATTATTTTGAAAAGTGGTTTCTAGAAGCATTTTATTGAGTGGTGGAGAAGAGTGGTCGGTAATTTCACAGTAAATCCACAATGCCATTATAAACCTAAACTTTTTTCTCTTCTCTTACATTAGGTATAAACCTAGAAGTAGCCAAATAGTTAAGCCATCCAATATTTAGAAGTCCTAATTTTTCTTCTCCCATCTTGGTTTTATTTTGTTGCCCGATTATGTAAAAAGATCTATATTCTGATACTCCCACCTAAATTAATTTAGAGAGGGGGGATATCTCATGATCGAGTCAGTATTTCAACTAAGGCTAAGTCTAGGAGCTTATAAATGTTATGTTCAAATGTCCAAGGAAATTATCTGGGCTGCAATAATAATATCTGACACATCATCAATCGTATTACTTTACACTGTAGCCAGATCATCTATTTCTTAGATTTGAAAATTTGGTTACTGTCATTGCTTTTGTATCTCTGCGCGTTGAAACAGCAATAAATAGAGAAAACTTCACCTTCCTGTAGCACAATTCTAGACACAACACACACACACACACACACACACAGACGCACACACTCAGAGACACAGCACACGTCCACTAGTACACGGTGCACATTTGTTTACTCTGTTCTAGCTGTTTTGCCAGAATCACGCCGCAGAGTGTGTGTTTAATTCTCCACCAAAGCAGATCACAACTGCGTGAACAGGATTAGAGCCCTCTCTAATCCCCGTTTTTTTTTTAATGTCAGATTTCCACCACTCATTTTCTTCCTTCGCCCCTTCTCGACTGACTTTAGGTGCCTCTGCCTCCAACGCCTCCCCACTTTCCCCTGCACGCGCTGCCACGTACTCTGAGACACGCAGCAGAGTTATGGCTCGAGCAGGCAGCAGCGTGGAGACTGCCACTTGCTCTGCCAGCAGCCCTGGGCTCAGGTGTGACTTCTTCTACCTCCAAAACAGAGTGTGGGCCCTGTGCTCTACGTGCAGAGAGAGTATTTATTCCCGTCCCACCCATGATCCGCCCTGCTGCCTCCCTGCTTCCACCTGCGACTCGCTCGATCGCTCGCTGGGCCACAGACCCGGCACGTGCACGCCTAGCCGCTGGAGCCTCGGAGAACGCAGCCCACGCGGAGCCCGTTTCCCCCGCGGGCTCCGAGCTCCAGCGACGCCTGGCTGCGCGCCGCCCCCACGCCCGGCTAGAAGATACTGCAATACAGAAAGTTTCCATGGGCCCCAAGAGCGCGGGGTGCGGGGTCCGCCGGAGCGCGCGGCCGGGCTTCTCCCCGCCCGTCCCCGGGTGGGGGCCGGCACACCGAAGCGGCGCGGCGCGGCGCGCGGGAAAGGTACTCACTGTGGAGCAGACTGCGCCCATGGATCATGTCTGTGCGTTACCCCAGAGGCTCCGAGCTCCACTAATTCCATTTAGAGACGGGAGGACTTCGGAGGTGGGGGAGCGGATGGAGGAGTCCGGAGGTCTCAAATATGCAAACCGAGAACAAAACACGGGGGGGAAGCGACAGAGAGACAGGAGAGAGAGGTCCGAGCCCGCGCGGCAGCCAGGTCCGAGTCAGTCCGTCCTCCGCCCCGGGCTCGCGCCGGCCCGGCTCACCGCCGCGCAGCCAGCTTCCCCGCCGCGCCGCTCGCATCACACCCGGCGCCGAGCGCCGCCGCCGGCAGCAGCCTCCCGCTCTGCATCACCGCCGCCGCCGCAGCTGGCAGAAGGGCGCGCGGGGCCGGGCCGGGCCGAGCCGGGCCGGGCCGGACCGGACCGGGAGGCGGGCGGAGCGAGGAGGGGGCCGGTCCCGACCGACGGCAGCGCGGGGCAGCGACGGCGGGGCGCGCTCAGTCCCCGGTCTCAGACGCCGCAAGCAGCAGGTCGGCGCAGCCTCCCCGGGAGGACGTCCGGCGGCCCTCGGCGCTCCAGCCCTGGGGGCGCTTCCGCTGAGGCATTGGAGACGCGAGGCCGGGGTCCGTCATGGGCTCACCGGCTCCGCGCCGCCTCTGCGATCTCGCCGAGAGAAGGACTGCGGTGGGCGTCCGGAGGGAGGGCGAAGGGCGGCGGAGGGGACGGGGGCGGCTCGAGGGGGCGGGGAGGGAGGGGGGGAGCGGGAGAGGGCAGAGTTACCGAGCAAGCGCCTTAGTCATAGCCCGGGGCTGTGGGACCCTCTGAGAAGCCGAGAGCCTTGGCGAAACGGGGCAGCCGCGCACGGCTCGCACCCCGGAGCTGGTGCGCGGCAGACTGGGGCGGCGGCAACAGCAAGGACATCACAGCCACTCGGCTCGGGGGGAGGGGCGAAGGAGCGAGGCCTGGCGGGGACCCCTCCCTCCCTTCCCGCCAGCCCGCCCGCCGGGAGCCCAAAGGAAGGGCCCACGAGGTGCGCCCGTCCCGGTGGGCTGGCCCGCGGAGCCGGGGCAGGAGCGTGGGACGGAGGCGCCCTGCGCAACCCCCCCTCCCCCGCCCCGGGCAGGGCCTTTTCACTTTTAATGGTTAGAATTGTGGCGGGTTCGCCTCCCACTCCTCTTCCTCCGACTGACTAGGACAAGCGCACAGACTCGCTTTGGGAGCCCTCTAGGGCGGAGGCTTCTGGTTTGGGCCGGTCGGTCTGGAATCCGGGGCTGGGGCGCCAGAGGGAAGGGCGGGCTGTAAAAGTTTCGGGGCTAATCCCCGGCCACAGATGTACGTCGCGGCAGCAGAGGTCCTGCAAAGATGCAGGTCCTTGCAATTTACCTTTCCCCTCCTAAGCGATGGGAAACAGTCCCGGAGGCAAACTCAGATTAGCCGCCACCCCTCAAACACGCCGCGCACGCGGCGCCTAAACTCGGGGGAAGAGTTGGCCGAACAGCAGCAGCAGAGGAGCCGGAGCTTGTGAAAGGCGAATAAATGACCAGGAGACAGCGGCGCAGCGAGGCAGCGCGGCGGGCCGGGCGCGGGTCCTCCCCACACACGTCGCGGCGGCTCCGCCTCCCGCCCGGGGCTCCCGCCCTTCCCGGCCTCTGCAGACCAGCGGAGCCGGCCGCTCTACAGCCCACGGGGCCTCGGGCTCTCACGGGGCTCGGAGCCCGTCACCGCCCGGTGGTGGAGGCCTCTCCGGGGCGCCCTGCGGACCCGCCCCGGAGCCGGACTGCGCTCCAGGTGGGATGGAGCGTGGAGAGCGGGGGAGGGAGAACCGAGGGGTTCAGACCGCTGGCCGGAAGCTGGGCTCCGAAGAGTGGAGTGGCCTCGAAAGGTCAAGGCTGGGAGTGGGGGTGGAGGGCTTGAAAGGAGAAAGAACACTGGCGATCGGATGGCCGCGGAGCTCTGGGCCGTCACTTTGCACCTGCTGCTACGGTTCAGGGACGCCCACGTGGACAGCGGGTGCGAGAGGGGGCGGACTCCGCCGCATCCAGCTCACATATCCTGGCACCTTGCGAGGCGGGGGTGGTCTCCTGCCAACAAATCGCGAGGAGAAATAAGGGGTGAAAAACATAATGCCCAAGTCCAGAGCGGATTCCTGAGACTCCTGAGATTCCACAACCTCCAAGACTTCGGGCCATCAAGCTCTGGTTCCTGGTCTCAGGCAGTTGAGTCCTTGAGGGCGGGGTAAAGACCACGTGGAGGAGGTGTGGGTCCCTTCGTTTACAAAAAGGGGGGCAGATTTCGGGGAGGGGCGAACGATCTGAAAGAGAGGGCGGGAGGGGGCAGCAGATGAAGCTGGAGGGCCAAAGTGGAGGGGGAAAAGGAAAATTTCGTGTGTGTGTGTGTGTGTGTGTGTGTGTGAGTGTGAGTGAGACAGGGACAGACACCGCGCGTCCCCAGAGCTCCAGCCCCACGAGAACCGAGGCCTGAGCCTGCGAGAGGAGCTACAGACACAGGTAAAGGAAATGGACAGGATGAGTGGACAGTCGGTGAGTACCTGCCCACGCAGTACTTGTAAAGGGAAAAGTACTAGGAAAGCAGGTCCCGCGGGAGTCTGTGTCCCACGTGCGATTTTGGAGCCAGGATGAGGGCCCTATGGAAGCAGCGGTGGGCGTGGGGCTGCGGGCGACCCACCCTCCCCTTGCTGGGAGACCCCACCTTCCTCCAGCTGTGAGGAAGGCAAAGCGCCAGAGTCTGTCAGCAGACTGGTTAGCAGAGGAAGCCACTGATGACAAAGAAGCCCTAGGAAGCGTTAGTTTGGATCCGGGTCACCTACAGAGGACAGAGGTGGGAGGCCAGTGACGCGAGACGATGGTTTCATGTTGAAATCTTTTTGAGACTGGTGATTCCACATCTAAATGTGCCTTTTGCAAGAAAACGGGCAAAATTCTTTAAGTAAACAGTGGAAACACTTAAAATTGCTTTAGGAAAATGTACTGTATTTCTTAATGAGATCTGAAGATAGAGGAATGAAAGCTTTTTCTAACGTTAGCATCATATCTCAAAGACCTATTTCTTTCCAATTTCCTTAGATATATTTCTTAGGACACAGGCTTTGTGTCCCACTCCAGATGCTGGACAGGTGGCCCTTGAATCCGAAGGGAAGATACTAGAAACTCGGAAGGGAAATCCAGGGCCCTAAGCTTCAACACACCCCCATTTGAAGTGACATTCTCTTAGTGGCTTTTTCACCTGGAATACCAGTTGCTGTCCTGGCCAGTGTGGGGGACTAAGGAGTTGCTCCCTGCACCCTACGAGTGAGTGTGCACCTGCTGGACCAGCCATAGGACAGATACACTGAGGGACTCTGTCACTTGTCACCGCATAATGACCCAAAGTAGGTTCCCAACCTTGTGCTCCCAACTCCTTAATCTTTCCAGGTCGGAGGTGTGACGTGTTGCTCAGAGTCAGTCCTGCTGTTTGGAACATACTCCCAGAACATACTCTGAAGTCTCTACCTCATCCCATGTGCTTAGCGAGCTGCCTTATTTTTGAGTCCCACAATCAACACTTGCTGAGTGATATTACTTCTCTAACAGAGGATCATATGTTTTTTCTTTCTGAGAAAAAGAACATATGGGAAATCATCAGCTTTTCCAAGGAAGGTTATGTGTGCATTTAGTCCCTTTCCATGAGGGGATTATTTTGAAAGCAACAACTGAAAACTGATAGCTTTTAAAAGGTGAGTATGCTATCCTAGAAGAGGATGTTCTTATCAGAGTTACCCAAAGTTAGGATTAAAAGTGACTACAAGATAATGAAGTATTAAAGCTTTCTAGACCCAATAAAGTGTCTGTAGTTTCTTTCTAGCTTGTATCTCTGCAGCAGTAATAGATAAGAAAGATTTCCAAAGCAGTGGATTTAGCTCAGTGATTCCATCGCCTGCCTTTCAAGCACAAGGTCTCTAGTTCCCAGGTAACCACGATACTGGGCATGGTGGCTCACACCCACCAGCAATCAGTGCCACATACCACAATGCCGGGCGTGGTGGCTTGCTACTGGGAGGCAGAGGCAGGAGGATTGCTGAGAGTTGGAGGCTTGCCTGGGCTACATGGTGAGTCAGGACTAGCCTGAACTATAAAGTGAGACCCTGCCTCAAAAAAAGAAAGAGATTTCCAAAACCTTCAATGAAATGACATAGGGAAGCTTACACTTAAAAACTCAAGTGCATGTGATATTTGTCTCTATCCATATAATTCCTTATAAAGAACAATAAAGCAAGATCTGCTAAAGCTACTTAATTCTATAAGACTGGGAGGGTTTTAAAAATCGTCTTTCTACTGCTAAAAAATGATGTTATGAAATAAGTGGAAAAAATAATGCCTCTGACACATCATTTCATATTACATAGGAGTTTTATCACTTAGGAACATTTTATCCACCTAGTTACAAGTTGTAAAAGTGTCTTTTTTCCATTGTATTCATCAGTATGCAAGTCATAGTTTATCAAAACTTTATTAATAGTTTGCTGCACAGTGTAGTATTCTTGAAAATTAGCCTCCAATACTGTAGGATGACCTGGTTTCCATCAATATTGATGAAGCAGTTTTTCTTTTCTACTCTGTAGGTATCTCCAAACACAGGGGAAAGTCAGCATAAAGAAGAAAGAATGTCATCTTTGAATTCTTACATTTACATCAAACAAGATTACAATGGCAACTGGGGAAATATAAAATATGGTTCTCTTAGAAGTATGAGTACATTGAGTTATTAGCACAAAAGTAGCAGACTTGTAGGAAGAACTTGTTCAATTAATATTTAACC